>JAVLUX010000041.1:14467500-14665000 GCA_032164185.1 Moxostoma hubbsi
AACATTTTTCAAACACTAATAAAACATTGTTGTCACAGGACCTTGTTACGTTGCCTCTAGTTCTTTGAAATAAGATTTCCTTTATTTTGCATCTTTTATCCAGTTAAAACACTATGTCATACAATTTTCAACAGAATGTGCTAAAATTCTCAAAATGTGCAGTACATAAATAGTGCGATCTGTATACATACTGTACACTTCAGAAATAAGTAATAAGTAATATACTAGTAATCCTATTTTGAGCATAGTTACTTTTGGAGTTATTCTCCAATATTTGTCCCATATATAGCTCTCTTTGCTTTTGGTCATAATACACAAAATGTAAACAGCACAAGGCCACTGTCCTCAGTCCCACATGAGAAATTCAGTTCATTGTGTTTATTGTAAATGAGTTTGGCATAGTGAGGTTGGTGCTATTTGCACATGGGCCCAAACTCATTCTTTTGGGAAATAACCAGTTATGGTTTATCAACGTGTACAACTCTGTAAATAATACTCCTTAACAGAACCTATTAATTTAGCTTCTTCTGGCTGATTCTGTTTGCTAGTTCTTCCGAAAGTTTACCCCTCTGGGTGGGTTTGATGTAAGAAATTGCATTTACCTCACTACAAGTTTTCCCCTTGATCAAAACAAATTGATCAATAAATAAACCCAGCCAGTATGTTTATTTTCATGCACTAATTAGTTGTTTTTATTTATTTAATTATTGATGTGCCTGTTTATTTATTTGTTTCTGCTCTCCTCTGCTGGCATAGGTGATGTAATGAAATTTGGGTCAGTGTGTCAGAGAGTGAACATAGGGTCACAAAGGGAACAGGAAAAGCGGGAGGGCAAGATGCCAGTAGGGCCGTCCTAGTGTTTTATGTGTGCCCACTCCCGCCTGTCTGATCGCTTTGATGAATAATGAACAGGAAATGAAATCGCATCAAAGTACCACATTTCTCCATGTTCAGGCTACATTTACATAATGAGGGAAACAAATTACTAATTCGTGTTCTAATAGAGCAGTTTACTTGACTAATGATAAGGTATTAAAACAAACCACCCGCATGTTGACAGGTGTGCGTGGGATGACTTATCAAAGAGATCATCAATTCATCAGATGGTAAAGCATTTGCAGAAGGGACTGAGATGATTTTAATAAACTGATTCAGCCAAACACACACTTGCATATATATATATATATATATATATATATTAATTGTGAGGTACATGTAAACATATAAAGACACCATCATAAGGGGCAGTTCACACAGAACGCAGTGTTACTGTGCTGTTTTGCTAAGTGTTTTTCCATGTAAACATGCAAAAGACTGACATCTTTGACAACTGTGCAGCGCCCTGCTGTTTTTACAGCATCTTGCATGAAAGCCATGTTTTTTCTTGTATTATTATTAGTATTAGTAATAGTATTTTTTACATTTATACTTTCCTTTAATAGCTTGAAGTGGATTAAAAAGATTAAATTTGAAAATCTAATTTCACTTAATTAACAGCATTTCATTTATTCAGAACAAAGTCTAAAAGCGATGCTTAATTTAAAAAAAAAAATCTATTGCTGATTTGAAATTAAAAATATTCCTCCTCTTACAAACAGCACTGACTTGTTTCAGCCACATTATATCAAAGCCATACATATCAAATAATAAACATACAACCCTCATCTGCCCCCTATTGGTGAGAAACAGTAATGTCTGTGTTTAAGCAGACCTCACTGCCTACAAGTTTTCCTATTGTCTGGTGTCGGACAGAAGAGGCTCAGAGAGTTGTTAGGTGCGACTGTATGTGATGTTTTATTAAAGGTCTTTGACAAGTGCATCTAACAGCGGTATACTGAGCCTCGCCAAATCATACAGGGATACACAAAACAGTTTGTCTCCCTCACAGCGCTCTGCATGTGAGTGCAACTCTCTCTCTCTCTCTCTCTTTCACACACACTCTTTCTCTTAATTTTTACTGTTTCACCACCCATAGCTTCAGCCTTGTGTTAGTGTGTGCATGTGTTTGAACATGTAGCGCATGGCATGCTTATTAAATCAGCTGCAGAAAGGGATTCAGGCTGAGTGATTGGAGCTACAAAGGAGGCCATTCTGATTAAACAAGTCTTAGACTTGCTTAGCACAGAGGCACACAGAAAGAGGATGATTGTTGGCATTTAAATCTCCTTCACTGTCTCTCTTTCATTCACCAGCAGATTATTCCCCTTTTCCCATTCTATTCACTGAGTTCTCCGTGTTGGGCTTCTTAACTTTTTGATTCATTCACTGTCCTACCTCTCTCTTTCTCCCTCTCATTTCTACTGGAGAGGTATTACCCTGTCACAACTGTCATCCGTTATAAACTTCTCTGCCTCTCGTAAGCACTCAGCGCTGCGCTGATTCTTAGTTAATTGCTTCAAGGATTTGAATAAAGCCAATCTGGATTAGTCAGGGGAATGGCAGACTGAAAAACCCAGGCCGTGACACACTATTTTACCCACTATAGTACTACAGACAGGTAAAACTTTGAAGTGTTTAAATTTAAGACTCAGAATTGCTCTTTGGCATGTTATTTTTCCCTTCTGTTACAAATGGCAATTTGTTGCAGTGAGAGAGTGTTCTGGGGCCTCTTACCATGCACTTAATAAAATGAGATTTGCAACACATTTTACTTCCACAATGTGACATTTTTTGAGAAATAGAATGTTTCATGAGATAAAAATGTAGGGCGGCACTTGATTTTATCCATCGGTAATTGAGTGGATTATGAAAAGTGGTCTCTATATGACAGGTGGTTTGAGGAAAGGGGTTAAAGAACCAGTCCAGAGATGGTTTAATAAAATAACTATAAAATAAAATAAAAGATTTTTGGAACTTAATTATGTACTCCGATGGCGTTAGGCTTTTAAACCCTTTTTGGTTCTTTTTTTACATTTTTGTTTTTAAAGTGTGACATCCCAGCCTTGTCAACAACTAAAATCTCTAGTGTAAAACAGACTTAAATATGCTTAACCTCTGGGCAATATTTTGAGCTGTAATCTGATGTGTCTGGATCAGATGTCTCCGTGTAAGTGTGGACTTCTGATCAGCTCTTTGACCAAGTGTTGTGAACAGATCAGAGCAGAGGGTGTTTGGATCTAATGTGAGGGTCTCTGAGCTCTGATTCACTCCACCTGCAGAACCCAGGCCTGATGAATACGCTTCTTTAAGGGTAGAACACAAAGCTGGCTTGTCCCCTGGCTCTTTTGGGCCTGCTCTGCTTCCACAAATAGAGTCACTGTTGTTTTAGCACCACAGAGAGAACAGAAACAGGATACAGTCACCACAACCAACTGGTCTTTCTCTCTCTTTTTCTTTCCCACCTCCCCCTTCTGAAATATGAAACAGAAATATAATGCATGGATTTGTTCTAGTAGCCAAGCTTGTGTTCTTTTTCCTTCATGCTGTGCTGGTCACAGATGGGAGATGGTTAGATGCATTTGTGCAGCTGTTTTTTCCCTCTTTCTAGCAAATGTTTTGACTTTTTTTCAGTGTTTTACTGGCTGTCTTTTTCCTCAGGTGCTAATGTGAATTTTCTTTTTCATCTTTGTTTTCCAGGTGCACCAGGAAGGAGATGTGTGAGCGGTCATCCGAGCCTCGACGTTTCGCCTCTGATATAAAGCAGTGTGTGAGACTCAGCGTTCACCCCAACAACATCTCTGTGTCCCAATTCAGTGTCATGGTGAGCACTAATCCATTCTCATCCCACCTATCATAGCATACAAACAGAATCATACAAGATACAGATAATTTAGGGATGGATGAATGGACAGATGGATGGATGGAAACTAGATTGACGGATGTATGGACAGATAGATAGATGGATAGATGGATAGCAGTTGGATTTGTTCACTGAATTTATTTTGTTTGACTGTTGAGAAACTAAAATGAACTCTTGAACTTTCTTGAGAAAATAAGTTTGTCTACACTCTAGTCATTTATATTTGTTTAGTACTTTTCACAATACACAGCTTCAAAGCAGCTTTATAGAAAATCATTCCTTGTCTGAAAGCCCTCTGTGAACAAGCTGAAGTGACTGTAGCAAGGCAAAAACTCCTTTCAATGTTATTTAGTGGTGAAAAAAAAACTTGAGAGGAACCTGACCTCTGGTTTTATGATATATGTACATAACTTAATATTATTTGGCTGCTTGAGCAAAAATCTATTTTTTTTGCCTCTTCCCCCTTGTTTCACTTTGCATGTAAACTTTATCACCATTAACACTGGCTTATAACATGTGCATAAGTGTTGTTCTCAAAGCTGTTTACATTTGAAGTCTAAAACAGATAATTATCTGTTGTAATTGCGGGGTTCTTACATTGTCTGTTTTTGATAGTTATGGCTCATAACTTATGAGCGTCTTGCTGTGCATGTCACGCTCTGTGTCGGCTAGGAGAGGTGGCTGTTAAACTTACTGATATTGTTTCTGCCTCACAAATCCAACGATTTGTGCAGTGATGTCAGCATAAATAAAACAATATGTTTGATGTACTGCAGCACCAGGACATGACACCGGTGTTTGCTAAATTCGACAAGCTGTACCGTTATGGTACAATCTACTTGCCATTTGCCATCGATCCCCTCGCCAATGTACTGTAAGTGTGTTGCTCTGTTTTCCTGTAAGCTCAGCGTTGACTCTCCGTGGGAGGAGACTGTTCTGCAGCTCTCAGAATTGCGCTGCTTTGTATTAATTACACTATAATATGTTTATGTATCATACTATACATATGGTATTGTATATTGAGCATCGTATCATGCAATACAGTCGACACAATATTTTTTTACACCCTTAATAGATGGATGATTGGATGGATGGATGGATGGATGGATAGATTGATAGATGATTGATATGTAGATGGATGATAGTAGATACATAGAGGATGGATGGATGAATGGATAGATGATAGATAGGTAGATGGATGATAGTGGATGGATGGATGGATGGATGGATCACCTCTTAAACCAAAGTGTCATTCACTGTTCCATTTATGCTGTATAATCAAACCATTAAATGCCTTTATTCCCTAAGGAATACTCAAGAAATACTGAGGCCCTTTAAGTGTTTCTGAGGATAAAGCCAAACATTGGTCATATTGACATTAGCCTACACTAATTTAGTTATGGAGCCCATTGCTGTTCTGGCTCCATCATTAATGTGATCATCCTCTTGTGCGTTCAGCCTTTATGGATTTGCCTGTTGCATTTATGGGTTTTTGAAGTAACATCATGTAGCTTGACTGTATCACACTGTTTGGCTCCAGTCACAAAGCTGGTTGTGTCATGGTATTGTTTGTGGTTAAATATGAAGTCTAGTGTCATAGCTTCTTTAATGTAACCAAAATAATGGGTGAATTATAGGCTACACTGGGAGAGTGTGTAGATCCCTTCATTTCAGTCCCAAGCCAACATATTCCTTATCAGGACAGTCACTTTTTCTCTTTATGTTTTTGTGTTAGCATTTTAAATTGTGTCCTAACCAGGCACACAACGATAAAGCAGCTAAACTATTAAAACCTCTGTCCTCTATGTAAGTTAAAATTAAATATGTTTTGACAGCATTGTTGGTTTCAGTGTGGACAGACAAAGTACTTGTTGCTACTGTAAGGTCAATGTTTGACAAAGTGTTAAATTAAACAACATTTTATATTTTTATCATCTTAATAATATTAGCACACGTCCATATAAATATTATATATTACGCAACGGCATATATAAAAATATACTTTTTATTATGGGTCTGGTCAGACATTTACCCAGACAGCATTAGAAATAGAGAGTTTAATTGCCTAGAGGAAAACCCATCTGTAATCCAATAGATTGCAAACTGTACACAGAAACAGACAACAGACATGCACATCAGTACTTGACCTTTTTTCATTATTAAACATTTGTTTGAGAAGAAAAGCACAAAGCTCCTTTATTTGGTCAGCAGGGAGCATTTAAGATTTGAAGCATATTTCTCATAAAAAAAGAAAACTTTTTAAATGATGAAATGCTGACTTTATTGTTAGTACTATACATTAATTTCACTAATGTATTTTACTGCTTTTACAATGTATAAATCTTTATTTAAATGATCTTCAAAGTCATGCATGGATTTGCGTAAGATGATTCTTTAAGATAAAATACAGGCTCTGATAAGCAGAATCTTGCATAACTGTAGCATTATTCTCAAGTAGGATTACTGTTACAAGGTACTTGTTTACAGAAAATTTCTATCAAGACTGGATTTAACTCTCAGAATAAATTTAAATGTAGATTGATTTCATCCGTGCCATTTTCAAGTCCGACAGGGGAACAATGGTTAGAGTCCTGTAACTCTTGTGATCTCGAAGGGTACAGTGACAGCTTTGTTCCCCCTATTCGCAAATCCTGAAGCGTAATTAGAAGCCCGCATCAGCATCTGAAGACCACGAGAGCATACTGTCTTGATGTATTTTTCTGTTGAGGCAGGAGGTAATCAAGGAGACCATATTCCTCGTGTCATACCCACTGTTGCGAGATGCCTCTTTTTTGTTTGTTTGTGGGGTCCCTCTCATCGCTGCATGGGATTATTTTCATATTTATCACGACCGGTGTGGGTTTGTTAGCCGCTGCTTGAAATGTAATTGTAGAAATTCTTTCTGCATCCCCTCTCTAAAAGGAAAAATAAATTAAATCCCAGAGTGGCACCGCCATCCAATGGTGCATCCTTAACTTTAATGGGAAAGCAGGAAACAGAGAGAGAGAGAGGGCGAGATGGAGAAAGTGTCGGCTACATGTCCTTGCCTTTTCATTAAATAGCAATCTAAAAACAGCCCCAGTCAGCCGATCTGTTGAGTAAAGGGTCTTTCAGCCAGTATCACAAATGTAATGCTGAGATTGGCGCCACTCTATGCAAGGCTGTGGCTTCCTATTAGTGTGGATATTCTGGTTTCTTCCAATTCACCTCCTCTGATGACCCTACAGAGCATAACTGCATGCCTCCACAAACAGCCCCCCAACTGAGTCAAACTAACAGAGAGTCATGTGGGTATTTTAGACAGAGAATAACTTTCATACAGCTTCATTATTGTCTCTTTTTCACTTGCTGTCTTTGTTTCTATCCCACATCAGCTGCTTTTTTTTCTGTTCTGTACTCAATGTTGAAAAGATCAGTGTTGCTAGTTACCAACATACAGTATTATGTGTTTTGGGAACAGAATGGGTGGCTAGTGTGCTGGTGTCCCATCCAGGATACTTAATTAGCTTAAACGGCAAGACTTTATTTAGTGCACCTTTCTTTCTTTTCTTCTTGACTTTTCTTTCATTTCTTTCTATCCTATTTATTTCTTTCCTTTCTTCATTTCTTTCTTCTCTTGCTCACTTCATTTGAATGGGGTGACAGGCAACACATGTGCTTCAAAGCTGAACTTGAAATTCTTTCAGAGATTTGGAATTAGGGGGCATTGTGGGCAACAGGAATAGAGGACACACAGCAAGAACGAGAGAGCAGTGGCTCTCCACATGAGTCATAAAGAAGAAAGAGAGTGTAATGTCTCACCCCACAACCCTCTCTCTCTATATCTCTCTCCTTCTCTCCCTCAATTTCCCTTCCTCTTGTGTTCAGTGAAACACATTAGAGTCAGTACAGGCTGACTGATGGCTGACTAAAGTTTCTTGATGTCTCCAGACATTTTCCTCCAGGAAATTTAGTAGATATGTGGCCGCTGGTTCAATGGCCTGATTTTGGTGTGCTGTTGGCCATGTGTCAGCTGGGATATTTATGGAACGGCCGTGTGAGTTTTCTGGGATGTCTTGATGTCTGGGGCTGGAATGAGATTTCCCATGTGTGGAGTCTGCAGACTTCTTGCTCTCTTTCAAGAGTATTTTAAATCACTGATGTGAGGAAATATCCACATTACAGGAGTTTTTGTGGCAACAGCACAATGGTTTACTTAATGCACAAAGACTGTCAGCTGTACTTCTCTATTTCTTCTATTTAGAATAGAAGATCTATTTGTTACCAAAACACACAAAATGTCCTGCCCTTTTCTTCAATATTTAACTTCAAGTTGTCTTTCCTTTTGTCTCAACAGCTTGTTTTGGAGGCCCATAATGTGCCAGAACTTTCTGCAGGGGTCAACTGCACCTTTGAAGACCTAGCAGAGATGGATGGTCTGGTTGAGGGAAATCGCATCACCTGTAGCTCTCCTGCTGAGAAGGATGTCCCACACATTGTCGTAGACCAAGGTGTGAAAATGCTCTGACGCTTAATAATCAAACACAAGAGCAAATTGGTCAAAGGGCCTGCAAGATGACACTTTATTTCGACACTTTATTTCATTGTCTGTCAAGTTGAACATACATAACATCAGTACTCAAGGGGGCAATAGCTACCTTTTAAAGCAGTGTTGTTCCAATAAAAGCAGATATGTTATTAAGTTGCGATATATTGCATTGCAATAAATATATTGACTTTACCTTATCATCTCAGCAATATTCGCTTCAAACTGTTGCTCCATCATGACAATAGTATACGTTGAGACTGCAACACATTATTGTGCTGTATTATGAATTGCAGTCTGACACATTTTGGAACAAAACTATGCACTAAATCAAGCTTGTTTCAGCTAGATCTGCATTCCTTCAGACTGAGACTTACGTGGACTGAGGTTAAAACTGAGACTTGGTAATGGTAATTAGAAATGCTGATGAGAAGATGTTCTCCAGATTCCAGAGAAGCTGGATTTATATCAAAAGAGAGAAAGAGAGGGAGAAGTACACAGACTAAGAAAGAGAGAGTGTTAGTGAAATAAATACCTGAGCAAAGATAGAAGTTTACATACTCATTATCTCGCCTGCAGCTGTTGACTTTTGCCGCAGGACATGTTTTGTAATTGAATGAATAAAGGTTGTCAAGAGGGAGGCAGTTTGCATTCTGTTTCTCATTCTGCGTGTCTCTCTATATTTTAGTCTTTCATTCTGAGGATCCATTGGCAGTGAGATTTGAGAGATTTTTTTAGTTAAGCGATTGGATCTCCAAAAGTCATGACACTCCTCGCTCCATCTGCTTGGGTTGAAAATGGTTTTGACAGCATTCACTGACAGATAAGAAAGAGAAAAGATTTTTCAAGAGAGAACACTTCTGTCCTTATTTTCTTTCTCTCTTTTTTGTCTTGCTTTCATTGTTCATCTTTTCTGTTCTTTTCGCGACTGTTTTCTTGCCGACGTGGTTGGTTAACCCATTGTAATTGAAATGAGTGCACATCTGGGCAGCTGTCTAGAGACTGGCAATTTTTTCATAATATGAAAACGTCTCATCGTGAGGATAATGAAGATGCGTGCTTCCGCAGAAACAGGGGAATAGTTATCTGAATATGTTATGTATGTGAAAAAGGTAGAAAAGAATGTAAAATATAAATAAGTTGAGAAACCATTTTGTTCACCTACCAAAATGTTCTTTCAGAGTGGCTGATATTGAAAGCAGCTGCAAATTAGTTTAAGTGGTTGCTGTGCAGTAAAATGGTGGAGTTGTGTGGGTAGATTCAGTGAAAGGTTTGTGAATAGTGATGCATGCAAGTCTCATTGGAGATGTGAGCCGAGTCAGGCCACCATGAAATTACAGGTCAGCCCAATCTGCAGGGGCCCGGAGCTCCAAAATGCTACAGTGCAAACACACACTCACACTAGACTGGACACATACACTATTACACACCCAAGGGCAAACATACATATACGCACTACTGGATACCTACACCATCACTTTTACACATATTCAGAGCTAACAGAGAATGCGAGCCTTGGGCTTGAGTCAGTATTTAGAACATTTATTTAACCCTTCGTAGTGGGATACCTGGGTTTAAGGTAAATTATTTTGTGAATTGTGTTTAAACACAGTTATTGGGAGGAAGGACAGAGAAGATTAATTGGAAGAAGGTTATTTGTTAGGTAGCTCCCATTTTCCTCACTTTCCTCTAGTTCCTCATTTGTGTCCTGAGTGACTCATTAAAGGTGGACACAGCAGCGGGTGGCAGGGGGCCTTCACACACAAGCGCACACACACACTAGAGATACTTGCCATCAAGGCATCAAGGTAACATTTTAGTGAGCTAATTAGGACAGATTCATTGTCAGGCACACTTTAGAGTGATTGATGAATGATTTGCTCTTTGTTAAAGAAACCGTGTATGGCAGGGAGTGTACAGAGAGCAAAGAGGTTGACTACAGAGAGAGGGAAAAGCATGGTCTTCCTTTGAGAGGGGAGATGTTAAGTCCAGCATGTTGAATTAAACATGAGGTTTTTCATTAGCTCAGACAAAAGCATGCTGAAGATGGGTACTTTTGTGCCACATTTCCCTTAACTCATACAAGTTTCTTTCTCTCCATTGCTCTTGGATGTTTTCATCTGGAAGGGTTTGAGCTCATATCTGACTGTGAGAGGACTGTTCAGCTCATTCCAGAGCTCCAATCCTTCACAAAGAATCCTATACAATCTGCACGCATTAGTGGCATTTTTTTTTTTAAATAAAACTCAATTAAGATGTTTAGCCCAATGTTATCAGTGTGTTATGAATACAGAAGGAGAATAATAGTTATGTATGTGTTGATTGCATTGAATGGATGAGAAACATTTGTACTCTTGCAATCAGTTTCACAGCAGTTGGTGATTTGGAGATGGTCAAATTCTACGAACCAATCACAAACTGTATTTTCTTCTTTACTCCAGCAAATTTTAAATGTCTTTGTCTCTTTTTCTTACTGATGAAAAACAATGAGGAGACACTTCAACACTCATAACATAATTTTTTTAATACCTTTTAGGTGACCATCAGATTGTGCAGCTGTACCTCAAGTCAAAGGAGACGGGACTAGCCTTCGCCAACACTAGCTTTGTCTTCTACAACTGCAGCGTCCACAAGTCGTAAGTGCTTTTTCTTTATTAACACTGAAGTAATCATCCATTTGGAGGGCTGCAAGACCATGCCATTCATCTTGTTTTAAGTTACACATCCTTGCTAATTATACTCTTAGTCATTGAAGGTTTTGGCTGTCAACTCTTTGGTCAAAAGTCTTTTACTTAAACCATTCATTTTCAACCATAGCGAAACACCCTACCTGTTTCCAGCAAAACTCAAGCTAACTGCATTAATCAGCTCAATTTCCCTATATCAGGTGCCTGTCCTGTGTTGGAAGTCCTTACCAGTGCCACTGGTGCAAATACCGTCACACCTGCACCCATGACCCCAGCAGCTGCTCCTTCCAAGAGGGCCGTGTCAAACAGCCAGAGGTGAGTCACTCATGATTGGTCACACACAATGGGTGTCAGGATTTCTATTTGGCCCTCATCAATCTCAATTGGATTTAATTGGTGCAGGGGTGCAGTTCAGGTTACGTCCTGATTGTGGGATGTTACCCCGTGTCACCCTGTGAAGTCAAGCCACTCTGATAGCTTTGATTTGGACTTAATTTTCATTAAACCTCTAATTTTTCTTCCTGTATTCCCACCAACATCTTATTCCAAGTAAATTTTCAATAAAATTGGCACTACATGCACACCTTGAGACCACTGCAGGCCCATTAGATTAATTAAAAGCTGCTGTTGAAGCTTGACGATTTTTGATGGAGCCAAACTCATCCCAGAAACTGCAAGGAGGATCGAGCTGACGATTGTGTATCATTGAAGCACCCATAAATCCCTGCCTTAGGGTCTACATAATGTGGATCACAATGTGTTTATTTCTTTGCGTCACGCTTCTGAAGAGAAGTCGGCAGCTTGCACGGAGATATGATTACGTACATCATGTGTGCTTGGCTTTGAAATGCGTAATGAATTATGAGGATACCTGCCCCCTGAGGCTATGTGTTTAAGCCACACAAATGTGTAGCCTCATTAGTTAGCATTCATTAACATCTTTTAGCAGAGTGTTTAAAAGGCTGCCAGCATTTGACGTTCCAATTATCAAATGGCTACGCAGTCAATATTGACCAGGTTAATATTTGGAAATCACTATTGTGTGTCTAGTGACTTCCACACAAAGTGTTGACTGAATATTAGCACGTTAATGACATTTTCACTGGATGTTTTTGTTTGATTTTTGTTTTAAGGCAGGTGTTTTGTCCAGTTAATGAGTTTAATTTGGATTTCATTAACCCCTCATGCTAGAGGTCTCAAATCAGCTTGCCAACTCTGGGTGGCTCAGAATTAATGACCATGGATGTTTAATTTGCTAATCCACTGCGCAGACACTGACGACAACTTTGCATGGATAAATGAGATGACCTTTCAAACTGACCTTCCACAGAAGAATTTCTGTGTTTTATACCAATTAAGCAATTGTTGAGAATGATCTGAATAATCAGGGCATGTGTTTGAAGGGTCCGAATAGGGGAGGCTGTCTGCAGTCGGGCCTGTTTCAGTATGTACTTTGGCATCCCTTAGAATGTCATGTCTGCCAAGATTTAACAACAGTGTGTCTGACATTCACAGTCTCTCACATTTAAATATCTGACGGGCAGATTTGCAGCGGTCTGCTTGTTTTATTTTCAAATTTCAATTGTGCAACACTTTCTTTCATTTAACAACAACAGCAAAGTAATTATTAGGAATTATATTAAAGCAATTGTTACTGCATGTTTGATGGCATAATTCAAATATCAAAATAAATAGTTCATCCAAAAAATTAAAATTCTGTCATTGTTTACTCATGAAAAATCATTATGCAGCTCTTGCCATAAAATAACCATTCATTCTGAGGAGGGGCTGTATAGCTACAAAAACTAGAAATGCATGAGGATAAGAAGCAAACTTCAGGGAAGGTCAAGATTATTAGTAAGAAATAAAAAACAACCTCTATCATATATGCATTTTGAAAATATGTGAAGGTGAGAATGGGACAGAATTTGTATTTTGGGGTAAACTATTCTCTTTTTTTTTTGTAAATGCATTCACTTCTCAGTTGGTTTATTTTATTTTATCTGCTTGGCCTTTTTAACAATAGCGTATCTATTATTATGATATTACCAAATTCTCTCTGTTTAGTGTGTGTGCATACTTGCCTGTCAGTGGCTGATCATATCAGTCCCTCATGTCCCGCTCATGGCCTCTGGCGTAATACTGCATGACTTAATGCACATTGGCCTGACCCAGATGTCCACCATACTTTAGAGAACAAGGTTTGTGATGGCTTGGCTTTTTGGATCCTACATGGAAATGCAAAGTACCTGTTTACCTCATGCCTAATGGGTGGGTAAAACAAATTTGTGGTGTGATTTTGACACTTTTTAGCACTAAAAAATAAATTTAATTTCATTAGAAAACAAAATAGCTATCAAAGCAAGTGGCATATGCAAACAAATGATGTTAGACCTTATCTCAGAACTAACTGCAACTGTGTAAAGGTCATTTTAATGAATATATGAAGTCAGTTCCGCTCAAGTTCACACAGGTGTCCTAGCAGAGTAACCACACATGTGGTTCATCACATTAAGTATGGACATGTTCCATTATCATTTGAAAATTAAAAAGTGTCCAAATACTTTCTTAATTTTGATGAGATGTTTTATAATTTAAACCTAATCTTTATTTGAAATTTTAGCTTGAAATGTATGCCTGTGCTAGATTTTTACTAATAAGATAAAATAATTGGTAAAGTATTTGGTTTGATTTTGTTGTTATATAATGCAAAGGTATTCATAATTTTTAAGTGTGACTAAGGTGCAGATATATTTGTGTGGCCACTGCATACTATTTTACATAATAAAAGGAAGAGATGGGCCAAAAATGTATATGGTGCAGAATAAGATCGAAATATGCAGACACAAGCCAGCAAACTATTCACCCTCCTGCCGTCTGGCAAGTGGTACCAAAGCATTTGGGCCCTCACGGCCAAACTGTGTAACAGCTCATTCCCCCAAGCCATCAGACTCCTCAATACTCAGAGACTGGTTTGACACACACACACACATGTCCTGACTTGCACTTTATTTACTGTCACATTATACCTGGCTGCTACCTCAATAACTGCTATGTCCATAGAACACTATCTCATAGTATGTTATGTTTACATTTGGCATTTTTAGAAACTGTCATCTTTTTGTACTACTGTGTACTGGTCGGTGCTGCACTGTCTCTTACTGTGCCTATTGTCCGGTTCATTGTTAGTAATTTATTGTACTGTCCTGTACTTTTCGCGCACGTTTGCGCGTGCACTTTATATAGGTATGTTATTTAGTCTGTGTAGACTCATGTGGTTCTGTGTTTGTCCTATGTTGTTTTATGTAGCACCATTTTCCTGGAGGAACATTGTCTCGTTTCGCTGTGTACTGTACTAACTGTATATGCTTGAAATGACAATAAAAAACACTTGACTTGAGCGAAGTAGAGAGGTGTGGGAAAAAAGAACTGAACTCTCCACTATCTTATGATGTTAATTGACAAACATAACTGGCAGCTTTGTGCAGTTGAGCTGAAGATTGTGAGGAGGAGGATTTTGGTCTGAGTTTAGATCCATGCAATGGTCTCTCTGCCTCCCTCACTGCCTTCAGGGAGAAACTCATCTGTAAAACTCATTGGAATCATGGGTGAAGGACAAGAGTTGAAGAAGAAATGACCAGCTTGGGAGGAGAATGAGAGAGTAAACAAAAAGATGAAACATGGCAGAGGTGAGAGGGCGTGTGATGCCAAAGTGTGCAGAAGGGAGGGGAGGGTTTTTGCCCATAGCAGTAGGGAGGTACGCTAAAACGTGAGGATTGCAGGGAAGCCTCAGTAATCATCCAGCCCACACCGCGAGAGCTGTAGTGAGAATTAGGCGTTTCATCTTCTTACTGACTGAACGCTGCCATTATGTATACATACTAAAACAGCTCTAATTATGGATCCATCACTCTGTGCCAGCTCACTACCGTCTGTTCTCTGTGCCAGGGCGTCTTCCTCGCCACTCGCGTACTGTCAATTATTATCTTTGTCTCTGTGCATCTCTTCTCTACAACAGTATCACACACACTGAACTTCAGTTCACTATCCACCTACAGTATCTCTTTTTTTAGCCACTAATTATATCAGTCCTGTTCTGAGAGGGTGGAGATTCAGCTGCAGTTGAATGCGATTTCCCATCAGTAGTAAACAATCGGGAGCCAATTGCTGTCTGCCTCACTCCACGTTCCCCTTGACAAACACATCATTATGCCTCGGCTCACCCTCGGGCATCTCTCGCCCAGACTAAGACTGTAGAAACACTCTGAAGAGCAACTTTTATCTGTAAAATGACTATTTTATTAAATAATTTTTTAATCAAATCCTGCATTGTTTTCCTGCCTCAAATGAACCACCTCGGGCATTTCTTGTCAAATTTGACACATATCATGGACAAGGACACAGACAGCAGTGTCTAGTCATGTGTCTTATGACTGTGCTTTGCATTACTGTCTCTGTGTTTTTTAGTAGCATTTCTTTCAGTAAGGCTTTTCAGCTGCATGTGGCCGGAGGCAACAGGAATCATGGTCTTACTGGGCTGAATGGACATTGGCACAGACTCTGAGCCTCAAGACAGGAAATGCCTGCCAATGTGTGACTGCATTCGCGTCTTTGATCTGCCCCAGGGTTGAAGAATTGTCTGGTGCAATGCAATCTAGATAGCTGTTGTTAGGAATGTGACTAAGTTTGAACAAAATTTTAAATTAAAAAAATAAATAATTATAGACAGTTGACAGTTATGTACTTGCAAATGAAATCTATGAGACAGAAAGACTTCTATTGTAAATTAGATTATTTATCATTGTAGATTAACTTTTCAACCTGGAACGTTCTTTTAAGCTCAAAGTAATATATGGTATCAAACTAGACCAAACGGTGGCCACCATTTATGGCAACATGGTGAAAGTCACAGATACAAATTGCACTGGCCCTGAATAAACATTCTATTCTCGTCTATTCTAATTGTCTCTCAAGAAATGGACAATTTGCATGTTTCATCTGTTTCATCTACTATTCACACTTTCTCTATCTCCTTGTACTGTATCTGTCCTACTTTCTCTTCACCCTCCTTGTAAAGACTTAATAACCTTGCCTGTCAAAAATGGCTCTAGCAGAACAGCATCTCTGAAGACTCCATATTAGAGCCTTCCAGTCTTCATTTATACTGTTGTTATGCTTGGAGTCAATCACCCTCCACATAAAGCTGCCAGCGGGGCCCTGCTCATCCGTCAATAAGAGGCGTGGAGAGGGAGGGCCCGGCCAGACACCTTCCCCAAAAAGGGAAGAGCAGCCAGAAGTGACGTTAAACAGGAACAGGGTTTGGATGGTGGTGATATTGGTGTTTTAGTGGGCAATTTTCACTTGCCATATCCTATTTATGAGTAAGACCAGAGCCAATAAACTTTTACACAGTATATCAGGGTAATAGAGAAATAAATCAATGGAGTAGGTTGGACCTTTAGGCCCTTCTCAGCCCTGGGCTCTACAGACCATTGGGCCAGAGAGCTATTATGAGGGTGCTGGACTGAAATTTGGGCAGCCCTCAGCGGAACGGTTGTGGGTTTTATGCCCAGCTCAGTGCTGAAAGTACGTGTTTACTGATTGCTTTAAAATCAGAAGCCCATGTGAATGGAGATACTGTATGAGGGTGGAAGTGTGAGTAGGGCGAGAGTGTGTGAGCTGTAGTGACTATTCTGTGTTTAAGACTGCAATTAGGCATGTGAGTGGTTTATTTTTTTATTTTGCACGTTAAGATAAGTGTTTGTGCTTATCAGCATTACTGTATTGATGTGTTTTTAAAGTGACAGAAACACAGAGTGCCAGCTGTATATATCATGGATGTAAGTCAGTGATTGTGCAAAATTTTATGGTTCCACCTCATGCACATTCAAAAAATGTACTTAATGCAGTTGGACTGCGAAGAATCTTTAAACTTGCACTCAGTATTCAACCTGCAGAGCTGCTTTGGTCCAAATAGCACCTCAGTTTGTATTCATTTTACAAAGGCTGATTGAGCACTTTGAATACAATGCACTGCATAAATACCACTCTGTGCCACATCATTGATTTGTGCCTCATCATCTGAAACACAGTGTTACATCAATATTACAGAGTTTATTCTGGTAATATTCTGGTCCTTTTTTGCTATGCTATGCTTTGCTTTGCTGAAGAGTTCTCTATCCTCTATCAGTCTCTCTGAAATTACATCTTTTTGTCTGTTTGAATTAACGGCAGTCACTTTTATGTCTTTTTGTAGATAGCCTCTCAAATTATCTATAATGGCTTTTCAAACTGTGCCCCAGAGCAATCCAGCCATGTTAATGAGATTCAGACCATCGTTATTGGTGATTTTAATGCTAAGAACAGACCCATACACATTTTGGTCCTATGTAGATTTTTATCTTGAACTCGGTACAGCCTAAAAACACACTCTGAGGAAAAAGTTTAGGGAGTTTGGAAATACATTAGTACATGAAAAACAAGAGATCCGCATACACTCGAACTAAAGAATCAAAATGTATGGTAATATATAAGGTAACTTAAAATAGTAATTTGTGAAGATAATTTACAGTAATGCAGTCAAGATCTCCAAATTAACCTGAAAGGATGATCAGCACTGATGTAAAACAGATGGTCATACAACAATATTTGACCACAGATTTGCATCAGAATCTAGGTATTCCAGAAATCTGTGTAGAAAATAATAAAAATTGTTTTATTGAAAGAAACTGATATATTGATCATTAATAGATCAATGATAGAAGTTGATAGAGGCTTGATTTGTCTGATCAATGTTTTCTTCAGATCAAACTGGACATAGTATGTACATTTTTTATATGTGCCCTTTTGAGCCTCGATCCTCAAATATTTAATATGTCAAAAAAAAGTTATAAAATTTGTAGAATTTACATTTTGGTTTGTTTTTGACCTACAGGAATGTCCTCAGCTTCTACCAGTTGATCGTATCCTGGTGCCGGTGAATGTGGTGAAACCAATCACCCTACGGGCCAAGAACCTGCCCCAACCACAGTCAGGTCAGCGTGGGTATGAGTGTGTGCTCACCATCCAGGGCGTGGAGCAGAGAGTTCCTGCTCTCCGCTTCAACAGTTCCAGTGTTCAGTGCCAGAATACATCAGTAAGTGTATTGTCAAGATAAATAAAACATTAATAGCTTAATGGACCATAGTCCATCTTAATAGACCATAGCTTTATGCCATTATAATACTATTAAATGTTGTGAACGAATGCATATCATGCTCGCAAACGGATTTCCTTCTTTCTCACACAAAACTTAACTTGTGCTCTCAAATATATTCTCCTCAAAGAAATCTCCGTTATCAAAACATGTCCCGTGCACTCTCAAATCTATTATAAAGCCGTATAGATCTGCCTCTGTTCATCCATCATAACTTGTCCATTGTTACAAGTTCAACATGACATCGGGTCAATGTCTTTTCATCTGGTTGTGACAAGTACAGTTTCATATGGAGATGGACAATAATGCAAAATACGGTTTCATGTTATTAATAGAAACATTAATAGCCAGTACTCATGCACCAGTGTATGACGTATTGCTGAATGAGTCTGTCAGACTGAATTTAAAGGTTATTGTTAAACATTGGTGAATTGCTCCAATGCCTGAAATATGATACATTTTGATAATATAACACTAGAAGAAAATACCTGATAAAACTTGGCCAGAATGTACTTGTTTACGTGGAAGATATTTTTGACATTCAACATATGTTATCATATTTATAATTTACCTGGCTATTGTATAGGCCTATATAGTTACCAACATTATTGTTTGGATATAAACCTGCAACAATAAAAAAGGGAGGGGGGTGTTAAGAGGGGTGTTTACATTTTGTCAGAGGGGTCTTACTCTCTAACACTTTGAAAACTCCTAATATTGAGGATGCAATTGGCCATTAGTATATAAACAATAGAAGTTCATAGAAAGTCCCCACCATGGTAGAAAAACAAAGCCTAGATGTTGTTTAGAGATTGTGGGAGCTTATTTTAGTAGTGAGTGCATTCTGTCCTAAATATTTAGTGCTTGTTTGCTTGTTCTCTCAGCATCAGCAATGTGGGGATTGAAGAGTCTTCTCCACTGTGTGCTGTGATGACTTACACGAGGATGAACCTGCCAGGAATGATAAAAGCGCTCTTCCTGCAGAACACAACTAAATGTGCACTGACTGTCTCTCTCTCTCTCTCTCTGATTCTGTTCCCATGGCTACAGTACTCATATGATGGGATGGAGATGAGTAGCCTCCCTGTAGATCTGATGGTCATCTGGAACGGAGACTTCAGCATTGACAACCCAGCCCAAAACAAAGGTGAGGCCTGTGATTCTGCAGCCCTGCTGCTACCCCTGGATTCAGTCTCCATGGAAACAAGCTGCCAACATCCTTCCCCTGATGTACTGCCCTCCGTGTGTGTGTGTGTGTGTGTGTGTGTGTGTGTGTGTGTGTGTGTGTGTGTGTTGTAGGGATGTGCAAAATCACCAATTTAAAAATCAACTAGACTGTCGGTTGTTTTAACAACCAATCTATGTTAAGGATAATAATGTATATTTAGAATGCAGTAGTGCAGCACTTCAATATGCGTAAGTTATATAAGTTTAAACCTTTTTTACTGCAACTATTTATTTAAGCAGTTTTAGACAGAATCAGCAAAAGACTGTAATATCTCCTAAGCACCTAACAAAATACAGGAATATCAGTCACAGTAGAAGATTCCATTCCCGAAATGTACTGTTGCAGAGTATTTTATTGGGCTGCTTAGGAGACCTGGCTGGAGGCACCACACTACTCTTACTATTTCTGCCATTGACAGACATGGTAAAAGTAATAGGGGCAGCATTGGTAGCATGCTATTCTGAACTCACTGAGAGAGTTGTGCAACATGAACTAAGATGGCCGCTCACTTGCTGAGTGCAAATCCAAATAAAAATTTGAGTCCCATGGGAAGAGTCCAAAACTTTTTAACTCAAAAGCATCCTTGATGGAGTTCACTGCAGATACCCTCTGCTTTTTAAATTCTTCCTCTTATTTTCTTACCCCACACACACACATTTCCTCTTTAACTTGATTCACTATATCTCAGGTTCACACCTTTCATCTTCTCCCTGTGCATGTCTTTCCACCAGACAAAAGGTAAAAGGTATGCTTTCACAATTAAATTTAATCTTAGATCGAGTCTCTGTGTGTTTGCTCTGGCACTATGTGTGTACCCACCAGTTCAACAGCCAGTCAGAGACCTGTCATGTAATACAGCTGTTCCTTAGCCAACAGATCCCTTCTGCCGAAAGAGATAGAGGGAGAGACAGCATTTGCTTCCAAACCAGACAATGAATGAATAAAGGCTTAACTCAAAATAAACTAAAAATATATTGTAAAACCTTGGCTAAAAAGTTGGCAACTTCAATTTGAACTATGAATTCTGAAATCTGAATGAATGAAGCCTGAATTTTGGATCTTAAGTTTTAACTTTGGTGGAAAAAAACAATTAAACATGTAAAATATTTTTATGAGATTAAACCTTACTAAAACATTTTTATTTATGCTTAAAACAAGACAACAATACTTGTCCAGTGATGTATGAAAAAACATAATCCGAGATATATTATTTAAAAACAAGTCGTAATATATTATGTAATTTGCTTTTCAACTAAATGGATCTTGTATTAAGGATGTCCAGATATTTTTTTATGGAAAAACAAGACAAAATACTGATTAAGAATGTATTTTTTTGCCAGTAAAAAAGATGCTCTGGCCATTAGAGAAACATTCAGATGAATTGGAAAGGCTGTATGCTCAGTATCATGACCAGAAATTATGAAAACATTTTCATTGATATGATATGGTATGTTTAATAAAGTTAAACATGCCCCGCTTTAAATAAAAACAAACAAATGAACACTTTATATTGCATGAATGTTTATGTGTGAGAGTGTGTGATTAAAACGGATTTGTATGTCTTTTTTGTATGTGTATGGGGAGCCACTCAGGGGACATCAGTTGATGGACGGATCATACTAGCATATAGTAGTAATTATAAACGCCTGTCTGGTTGCCATGGAGATTAAAGGTACAGTAATATTTCTGTACCAGGGAGCAGAGGAGATGTTGTTGATCTTCAGAGCTGAGATAGAAACAGAGGAAGGAAAGGAAGGGAGGGAAGAGGGATCTATTTCTATCCTTAAACATTTCATCCTTACATAATTTATAACATTCCTTAAATTATTCATTCTATTTCTACAAACTCAATCAGTAACAATCATTTTTAATTAAAAATCAAATCAAGATGTACCCTTTATTTTCTTAATACATATTTTTGATCTTATTGTGCATGATTCATCAGTGCAGATTATTCCAAAGAAAAAAAGAAAAGGTTTGTCTAGGTTTTTCAACACCTCACCTTTAATTTTTCAATGCCCACTTGTCATTGATAAAATCAAGTCCCATCTTGTTGAAAATCCTTATTCAATCAAAAATATATGTTAGATTACGGAAGTAAAATGGGTTGCGAACATTTGAAACCAAAATCATATTCCCTTTACCCTAGCCTCATGTCTGAGTGTCCAGTTCACTTTGATTGATGTCCCACAGATCTTTCAACCTAACTTGACCTCTGCCCTCTCTGTGTCCCCAGTGCACCTGTACAAGTGTGATGCGCGGCGGGAAAGCTGTGGACTGTGTCTGAAGGCAGACCCTCTTTTTGGCTGTGTGTGGTGTAAGGGAGAAAACCGTTGCTCACTGAAACAGCACTGCCCTCACCCACAGAGCATGTGGCTCGAGTACAATGGCATCAATAGCAAGTGCACACACCCCAGAATCACTAAGGTAAACCTGTACACTAGCACACACACCACTTTTGCTTTAATGACGGCATGCACTTAAACTGGCTCCACAAGTTGAACTCCACAGTTTTGTGAAAAACCTGACGATGAGTCTTCCAAAGACCATTTTGTGTGCAAATGATGTTGACAAATTGCCTGCATTTGATTAGTGACCTGGAAATAGCGCAGAGCATCTTGTATCTGTTTTTTTTGTCCTTCTTTTTTCTTTTTTTTCTTTTTTTTACTAATTTTGCATCATAACGTTTCTTTTTTAGGGTTTTGAAAAACACTATTTCCAGGTTTAAATTAGATTTTAAATTCCAGATATTCAATGTGGTCTTAGACTTGTGGATCCCAGTGTATATAGTGTACACAGGTCACAACCCATGATGTAGGGGACACCTCTCCTAGGACTACTACCTTTAGGACTGCTTTCGACAGCTTACAACTGAAGTGGAAAATATCCTCAATGGAGAATTATAAATGCCAGAGCCATTTTATTTAGGGCTGGGGTTAAAATGTCAGCCTTGAGTGCCTTGGTTCTCACCCTCCTTAGAGGAATATCACATTCCACAGGTACAATAAAACTTTTGTAAAATACAGAAACACAGAGCAAGATGTCCCAGAGCAGCTAAGCTCACACTCAGCAGAGATCTGTACCTACTGAAATACACATGCTTTACAGTTAAGCCTCATTGTGGAGATGAACAACGGATAGTGAGAGAAAAAAATAGAAAGAAGGAACAGATGGGTGGATTGCTGAAAGAGACTTGATGGAAGTGTGACCTTGGGGGAAATACTGAGGGAGAACGAATGTTGAAGGGGAGTGGATGGATGGAGGTGAGAAGGAACATAGAAGCCCCTTCACCACCAACCCCATCTATAGCGCCACATCAAAATGATTGATGAACATATAAAACAAAGGTAATTCTACCTGTTTAAGAGCTGCCTGCTCTTAGTGACGGACAGTACATGTGCAAGAGGCAAATTAATCACACTCGGAAACCTGTTGGCTCGAGGAATCGCTCATTCACAAAAAATACGTGAAAATTCAGATAAATCTGCTCAACAGTATAGAGCCAAAGGACGTAAAATATAGACATTTGAGCACCTTTATTAACAAAAACACAGTCTAAATCGCATGAAAACATTAGAAACGTGAATGTAACTGAATATATATGTCTAGATTTTTATCTTGTCTGAAGAAAATGGTAGTGATGCTTTTTCGTAAAAAACTCATCACTGCAATTTTAGAGTGTTATGGGAGGTTACCAGGGTTTTATGTAGTTTCTAAGGGTTTTCTGGGTGCTTGCTGTGATATTCTGGTTCCTAGATGTGGCTTGGATCCCTCCTTAGCAAACAACTCTAATTTTAACAGAGAAATCCAGTTCAGCCTTTTTTTTTTTTTTCAAATATACAATCTATTAAATATTGGTAACAACAATCACTTTTGCAAGTGTTTGCTAGTGCCTTGATCGTAGCTGAGGTTCAAATTGCCAATTAACACACTGAAGCAAGACAGCACTGTGGATAATGTGAAGGAAGTCCAGGACTGATCTGCTCTGATTTTAAGCACAAGCGTATCGTAGCTTTCCATTGCTCTCTCTCTCTCTTTGATTACTGCTCTCAACGTCTTTCTTTGAATTGATCTACCCACAGGTCGTAATGTATTCTAATGCACTCTATTACTGTGACATTGCAGATGAAGAATCTTTAGCTGACATTGAAGTGGATGGTGATTAAGTGTTTTTCTCCAACAACTGTCAATTAGCTTGTCAAAGTCACAAATCTAATCAACTCCTCATCTCCTAATGAAAAGAGACTACTATCTTTCTTTCCCACTCGTCCCCATTTACACCCTGCTTCATTCTCTCTGCAGAGGGTTGCAATTTCACAATGACTTTTCTGTAAAGTATCAGAGTAGGTCTGTTATTTTACAAATGTCTGCAATGAAAATTAAAAGCCCATATCATAATAATTTGGTATGACAATACTCATACAGTTCCCACAGACCTAATATAAAGGCATCATAAAGATTTTGATAGGATCATAGTCAGGGACTTGGAAGAGGATGGCTCTGATTAAACTGGATTACAAGATAGAAAAATTCAAACTATTCTATAATGTTTTTTAAATGTTTCAGTCAGGCAAGATGTGATTGCTCTTTACATTGGCATGTTTAAAATTTAAACGCACAGTTTAAGCCTTTTAAATATAAAAATTCCTACAATTCTCTGAAACTAATAAAAAAACAGTATAAAACCTGAATCAGATATATGTGATAGGTTAAAGGGCAATTACCTCTCACCAGGCTCCTAATGAGATCTCTGACCTAAAGCTAGGTCATTATCTGGAAGGAAATAATGACAGAGTTGAGATGTTAACAATGTCCGTATTTCCCTTTGGGATCCGGCGGTCCCGCATTTTGCCAGATGAGGAATGGGTGTCCTACATTTTGCCTAATAGCCCAGCTGTCAATATACTTACTGTGTCCCAACCTCAGAATACACTGAGGATGTGCAGGTCAAGACTGTAAGATTGAGTTTGAAAGGTGCTTTTTATAGAGTTGATGAATAGACACTCAATAAAGCCAAGTTCATCACATGTGAGTTCAGCTAAGCACTGACCTGAATTATTCACAGCATTATTTTCATTCACAGACTGCTAGCTTATCGCCCTCTCTTCTCTTTCTCCCCCTCATAAAACTGTTTCAGACAAGGATGTCTACAGTATAGTATTTGGAGAAAGCAATCGTTAGCATTTCTATTCATCTCAATAAATAGACGCTTGACTGGTGCAGGATCGCCTGATGTGCACAAATGAAAATAAGCATCCTCGTGCATGCCTGTATTTATATTCCAGTCTTAGCAATATATGATTTTACATGCTGGTGTCTGTATATTTCTCCCAGACACTGGCTCTGTGTTCATAAATTAGCACAGCTAATGTTTTTGACATAGGCAGGGCTCAGCTGGTTGTGCGGCTGATCATTATTCACCATAAGCACACAGGCTTTGCTGTTCTGACAGTACGGCCAATTATCCCACAGAACCAAATCACTCACAGCTTCTCCCTCTGCCACCCACCCCTGACACTCACTGACTCCTGCAGGTGCATGAAGGAATTGCTTGCTGAGTCATTCTCCAATTACAACCTTCCCATGCAAACCCCATGCTGGTCTAGGCTGGTTTATGCAAGCTAGTGCTGGTCTAGCTGGTGGACCAGCATAGCAGTGCTTTTTCACTAGCAAAACCTAGCTGGTGAAACTGGTTGACCAGCATGGTCTTTCTGATTAAGCTGGTTAAGTTAAAAGCCTGGTGCGGACACCACTAAACCAGCATCCCAAACTTGCATACCAGCACCAAACACAACATAAGCTGGGATCCAGCAATGCTGGTCTTTTCAAGCATGGGTGTTGTCTCATACCAATGATAGAGATGATAGCGGGGTGTGGGAGCTTTCCATGTTGTGTCGTAGTTTATTAAAACACTGGATGTAATGCTTCCCCCGTGTCTCCATGATGACTTGTCTGCAGATCACTCCACTCAAAGGGCCTCGTGAAGGAGGAACACTGGTGACTATCCGTGGCGAGAACCTTGGGCTAGAGTTCAGTGAGATAAAGGACAATGTAAAGGTTGCAGAGGTGGAGTGCACACCAGTACCCGAGGGATACATTCCAGCAGAACAGTAAGTGTTTTTTAGGTTATCTGGCCTCAGCTTGGCTTTACAAAACACTTCAGTTGTAGCAATTGCAGTGTAAGGGTGTAGATGTAATTCTATAATACCATGCCAGAAATAAAAATATGCTTGTAATTTTTTGTTATCATAGCTTAATATGCAGAAATAACTAAGTTAGCCATTGGTATGTTTATTTCCCCAAAAAGTGTAAACAATATAGCTCTGTGGTGCAATCAAAACATTGCTTTTTTGTTTGAGCATGCCGAGATGCCCAACATGCCATGATTATTACTGTTATTTAATTTTTTTATTTTTTTTCAGGAAACCTTTTAGAAAACAGCCATTATTTATACAAGTCCATTTATTGATTATAGTGGTGCTGAAATTATGCCTTTTTACCAGGATGGATTAAATAGTGGTATATCCCTTAAATAGCCTCTATAAATTGGTTTCGAGCCTCTGAAGAATTGTTAATTGAAACCCAGTTTAGCATATTGCAGGCTTATTAAATGTTGCCAAAACCCTACATCTTTTTTTAAGTGCTCAGTACAGTATGGATTGGCAGTAAACACAGAGAAGGACATTTAAAGAAACATTTAATCCCAGGTCAGGACAGCAAAAGATATGTATGTGTTATTTGGTAAGCATTTGTAAAAACCCTGCTGACAGCATGATAAATTCTCCAATATTATTATCCTCAAAAACCCTCTCTTTCAGTCTGCATTTCTCCCCCGGGTTGTGCCAGCACCATTCATTCATTCATCTTCAACCGCTTATCCTGTACAGGGTCACGGGGGGCTGGAGCCTATCCCAGCTAACATTGGGCGAAAGGCGGGGTACACCCTGGACAGGTCGCCAGTCCATCGCAGGGCCACACATATACAGACACACACTCATACTCACATCCACACCTAGGGCAATTTTTGGAGACACCAATTAACCTAGCCTGCATGTCTTTGGATGGTGGGAGGAAGCCGGAGCACCCGGAGAGAACCCACGCAGACACGGGGAGAACATGCAAACTCCACACAGAAAGGCCGGGGCGTGCCAGCACCAGTTTATTGTTATTATTTATTTATTTTTTTAACAATGTGATAAGCCTCTTACCGCGTTTTGTGATAAAGTTTGACACCTGTTATGGAATGAAGTGCCAGCTTAATTCATGTATTAACCTTTCATCTCCAAGACTCATGCATATATTATTTTGGCAAAGACAGAAATTTTAAAGACATTCATTTAGTATGAATCAGTAATGGTTTGTTTGTTTTTTGACAAGGCATGTCAGAACATAGTGTTGTTGCGGAGTTATTCTGGTCATTTGATTATGCGCATGTGTGTGTTTTTTTGCAGAATTGTGTGTGAAATGGGAAAAGCTGAAAAGAGCCAGTTTGCTGGAAACGTCCAAGTGTGCGTTGGAGAGTGTCGTCCCGAGTTCTTGGCTAAGTCATCTAAGTACTACTACTTTGTGGTGTGTACCTCAGCAAATCAACGGCCCTTAAATAACCCCTATGAGCTGGTGGTCTGTCCTCCTTTATCTTAATCATGTCTATGTAATTTCAGGGTTGAAAGTGCCTGGATTTACTGTTGTCTCTAATAAATAGTGAACACTTTGGCCTTCTGGTGTACTTAGTCATATCAGCGGGCATTTGACCCCATGAAGTGTTGGGTCAACACCCGGAGAGATTTGCCATAAAACGTACATTTTATAGCCAGCTACAATCAGGTTTATATACCTCTGTCTAACTCTTTCTTGTATCTGTCGTACTCCCAGTGCACATACTGGTATAAAAACCATTAGATTGAGATCCAGCCACCCAAATGAACTGAGCTGCAGTATTAATGCTACTGTTACTGACAAATTTTATACATGATCTATTAGTTTTATGCAAACATTCGTGGCATATGTTTCAGTTATATTTTGTAATTGGGTTATGTGAAATGAGGTGCTGGTGACCAACTATGCTTATGTCTTTTCAGCAGGGAAAGACAGAGAAAGGAATGAAAAACATGAGTGATTGCCACTTCGCCTCTGCTGTTGTGTGATATGTGTGCTTGTCAGTAATTCCCAGTGGTTGTTTTGACCTTAATTTCCACAGGTCCCCAGATTGTTGAGTCTAAAACCCAATCGAGGGCCAGTATCTGGAGGTACCATTGTAAACATTACAGGCAGTCACCTGGATGCTGGCAGCGATGTGTCCATCATATTCAAAGACCAGAAGTGTAGCTATCAAAGGTAGGGTCTGACAGACAGGTACAGTATAGCAATGCCCTTCATGATATCATGGATCTTTAGATTGGTTTGCCGGTCATTTAAAGCCTCAACTGCAAGCTAAAATTTATTCAAATATTAAGAGCTTGAGAGTTTCATCAATAATCATCAATGTGTTCTTGCTTCAGGTTCAAGCACTTAAGAACAACCAATTCCTAAAAATATATTCACCTCACTTATACATGAGGCATGACAAAGGTGTTCTAAACATTTCAGGGTTTTACAATTTCAAGGGTTTTTCTTTTTTATTTAATCATAACCTCAGTATAACACACGCTTAAAGGTTCACTCAGCAAATTGTTTCCTCATTTAAAAAGTTTTACTTCTAAAGAAACAAAGAGTAATTTTGAAACTCATGTATAATATCATTACATCAGTGTAAACCAATGTAAGCCACTTCGACATACTTAAAAAATTTACTGAATGTACCTTTTACTCTCAAGTATTGAACTTTATTGAGCATTGACTCGTCATACAGTATTATATATAGTTTTGTTTCATAATGTAGGAGAGGCGGACAGTGGATCACATGCCGTTCTCACGCCTCCATGCAAGGCTATGGGAATGTGTCCGTATCTGTGTTTGTGGATAAAGCCCACATTCACAAAGATCTCAAGTTTGAGTATGTGGAGGACCCCACTATCACCAAACTGGAACCTGAGTGGAGCATTTTCAGGTGTGTACAACAAAAGCCAATCACGGTCAAGACAACTTTTTTAGACAACTGGGAATCATTACACTGGTCTCTGGAATACTTTATTCTGGTTGGTCAATGGCACCATCTAGTGGTCTAATATTTCTAAGTAACAACTGCACACCTGAGTGATTAAGAAAAATCAGACCAGTCTTCCGTGTTCCTGATCACCTTGCTCAACAAGTGAAAGTTAATACATTGTTTTTTGGGGTTTCACAGTGGCAACACACCACTGACCGTGACTGGGACCAACCTGGACATCATCCAGAACCCTCTGATCCGAGCCAAATACAAGAACTTAGAGACGGTCAACGTAAGTACAAATGTTTTACACACAATAAAAGAGCACTAGGCCCTCACCTAACCTGAGACTTGTAAACTGGAATGACCAGACCATTCCCTCTGCTCCAATCACCTGTGCCAGCTGCACCTCATTGGAACCAGTAGCTGTAGAAGAGAGAGAGAGAGAGAGAGAGAGAAAGACAAAGAAACAGACAGAAAACAGGAAGGCTGCCAGATCCCAGTGGCAGCAATGTTTCCTTTGTGCAGGAAAGAGGAGAATGACTTAACACAGGGTGGATGCATAGTCAAGGGTATCGTGTGTCCTGTCTTCAGAATGGACCCAAAGAGCCATGGGAGGCTGCACTCAGTGAGATCTGATTGAAAGGCAACAGAGACAAAAGACAGTAATGTTATCTCGTGCACGTATCTCACACATGACTGCGTTTAGCATCTGGGCTGCGATATGATTAGGCCTTGACACGCTACTCCTCAAAACACAGTGGAATAAAAGTCGTACCCTGCCTTGCAGTCTCTGAAAGAAGTCATTTGTTGTGCACAAGATGTCTCATAACCTTGTTTGTAAAGTGATCACTCATAACTAGTTTGAAAAGAGTTTGACCAGACTGTGTGTTCTGAATTAATAATCTATTTTATCTTAAATGATTCCACCCTTTCTGACTTTCTGAAGAAGTCTTTGTGTTAGAGGAAGTAAAGGGTCGTTTGTGGATTTGTCTGTCTGGCTGCTACAGCTTTGTTAAGAATCCAATTAAAACGACTGGATCTGTTGGGATGCTTGTTATTGCGAGTCTGCAAACTGCAAAGCCATGTGACTTCACAAAACTCAAGGGTCTTGTCAGACGTCTTATTTATACACTTCAAAGAGTATGTGCCTATAGATTTGAATAGAACTATGCAACAACAGTTAATAAACCTGGATTCTTAATAAAAGAGGAGAAAAGGAAACAATGGAGCGGGGAAATAATGGAGGACAGAAAAAAAAGAAAATACAAAAGAGGAGAGACAATATTAGAGAAAGAGAGACAAAAAAGGCGAAGAGAGTCAATGCCAGAAAGTCAATGTCTGATCTTTCTCAAGGAAGCAAAGGTGAGTGCAGTTAGTTATCTAGTAGTGAGTCACCAGAACTGTGGGTATATCAAAGGCTCAGAGTGGGGCCATTTTAAAAGTGCTAATCATTTCATGCTGCTTTGTGGAGTAGACTTGTATCTCTCTGTGTGTGTGTGTGTGTGTGTGTGTGTGTGTGTGTGTGTGTGTGTGTGTGTGTGTGTGTGTGTGTGTGTGTGTGTGTCTGGATCAAGTTTTGTATGTATGTATTGTTGGGAGCAAATGTCCCTACAAGGATAGTAAAATCTGAAATCACCTATACTGTGGCCACCAGCCAACAGTGTCCATAAGGAAAACTGCTAAATAAACATTCTTAATGTTTTAATGGGAAAATAAATATTCAAAAAGTTTTCTGTGAAAGTACAGTAAGGTTTAGGGGCAGGGTTAGGGTAAGGGCATAGAAAATATCATCAGTATACGATCAGTATAAAACCAAAAGAAGCCCATTGAAAGTCCCCACCATGATAGAAAAACAAACACATGTTTGTGTGTGGGACTTTTTAATTTTAGGGAGATGAGGTTAAATTTCGGTTCTGACTAAACAACAAAAAATTGAATAATTTCCTTTTTAAACAAAACGCCTAGTTTCATAACATCAAAATAGACCACAGACTTGTAGAACAGTCCGTTGTTGCTTAAAATACATTATTGTCATAAGCTCCATTACTCTATGACTGGTTGACACTTTTCTTATGTTACCTATTCCACCTATTTTCCCCTACAGACGTGTCAGGTGTTGAGTCCTACCACAATGCAGTGTATGGCCCCAGAGCATCCCTACAGTCTGAGCAGACAGATGGAAGTGCCGGAGAGACCCGATGAATTCGGATTCATCCTGGACAATGTTCAGTCTGTGCTAGCCCTCAACAACACCAACTTCATCTACTACCCAAACCCAGTGTTTGAACCACTCAGTGTGTCCGGAGTCCAGGAGCTCAAACCAGGATCTCCTATTATACTCAAGGTAATATTGAGATTTAACATAGAATTTAACAAATTCACTGTCAGTCTGAGATCATAGTTGGTAGAACATAATTTTCCATTGATGATTGTCTGAATTTCAGGGAAGAAACTTCCTCCCTCCAGCCCCGGGTGGTAATGGGAAGCTCAACTATACTGTTCTGATTGGAGATAAACCTTGCACATTAACTGTATCCGACACTCAGCTGCTCTGCGAATCGCCCATTTTGACTGGCCGCCACAAGGTCTTGGTAAGTTGTGTTGTGTGTTGCAAATTCATTGTGTCAAATTATGAATACTGGGGAATATATGCACTTTTCTCAGTCCTATTGCTGTAGGGGTCTATTGTTATTGTTCAGTCTGGGAGGCAGATAGAGAGATGGCAGATACCTCCCCAATAAGATATATTAAAGTAAAATAAAACTAATAAAAGCTCTACTTGTTCCTTTGAATGGGAACTTTGTGTCTGGCTGCTCCACCACGTGCTTGTAGACAGATGTACAAGAGAGGGTGCGACAGGCCATAAAAACAGATACAAAAAGAACAGATACATTGTCCTCCTCTGCTGTTGGGACACTTGCTTTACTATCAAACATTAATATGGAACAAAATATCATTCCTCTGTCCAAAATAGATGCATTTTGGTCTGCTTCAAATCATAAATCAGTAAGATTATGGTCATGTACAGATACAAAAGAATTAGCTACTGCAAAGGATTGTTTTCATTAAAGACTTCACCAAATATTGCTCCATTTTAGGCCCGCGTGGGTGGTATTGAGTTTTCTCCAGGTGTGGTACACATCACTTCCGACAGCCCACTCAGCAGCACAGCCGTCATTAGCATCGCCGGGGCTGGAGGCCTCCTCATCTTCTTCATTGTCATCGTCCTCATTGCCTACAAGCGCAAATCCCGTGAGAGCGATCTCACTCTTAAACGCCTGCAGATGCAGATGGACAATCTTGAGTCCAGAGTAGCCCTGGAGTGTAAAGAGGGTAAGGAGTCTCAATCCAGTTTGTAAGATTTAAGATTGCAAGCGGCAAAAGAGGTTTGACACTGGATTAGCGAAGTGATCTCTTTCTGGATTATGGGGTAAAACGTGCATGGTCAGGAGACATATTTAGTCATAACAGTCTTGTGTTTTGTTTGTTATATTGTTCGCAGCATTCGCTGAGCTGCAGACAGACATTCACGAGTTGACTAGTGATCTAGATGGAGCAGGCATTCCCTTCCTGGACTATCGTGCGTATACCATGCGAGTTCTTTTCCCTGGCATTGAGGAGCATCCTGTCCTTAGAGACCTTGAGGTAACCTAGCAGTTTTACTGTTGCAATTATGCTATATAAACCTAATGTGATTTGCAGGTTCACATCCTTAAATTGTCATTATGGATTGAATATATGTCATGGTCAAACATTGTGGCAAGGATTATATCTGCATTAGAGACATTAATAATACATGTTAATTGTCATTAATTTATAGTTGCAATGTTTATTTTGAGTAGTGGACCCTTTTCAAACACTGTAAAATTGTGTTTTTTGCCTTATTTAGCATTGTAAATAGAGCAATCTTTTTATATATTTGAATTTTTACATTTATTTAGTGTACATTTTTAACATTATTAATAAAAAATCTAGACAACTCTTCTGCGATTTGATTTCAAATACAGCTGCTGAGGAAGTGACAGTTCATTTGTAATCTTTCTTTTTCTGACTGCCATGATTCATCTCTCCTATTTTTTCCTCTTGTGGAATTTTGGAGAAAATGCAAACACACACAAAAACAATATTTGCTGTGGTCTCCTATTCATTACTACTTCATGTGTTCCAAACCGCTAAATGTGAAAAGGGGTCATACTAAATTTGCATCTTAAAGGCCTCTTTCTTAAAGTAATGTGCTGCTCTCTGATTCACAATTTCTCTTTCGTTAATAACAGTAATGACATGCAACATAACTGTTTTTCAGAGCGTAGGGAACAGAATTACAATCAAATGCAGTGCTGGCTACACCAAGCTACAGGTTATTTATGTCCCACTATGAAATTGATGGACAGCTTTGATAGAATCACAAACACTTCTTCAGGCTGTACAAGTCAAATCTTTACCTACTTATACCAGATGAGCTCTGGATCTAATCAGCCAAATCAATTAAGACTTTTATTGGAATAAATCCGCTCACTCTGGAAAAGTTTATAGTGAAATCAAATCTAATGACGTGAGCCGTTTCGAGATTTTGATGTCTCTGCATGGTTAAATGTTTGGCATCAGGTGACTTTAGTGCACAATGAATGTTTCTTAATTAACCCAGTGAGCATCTGTTTTTAGCTGAATGCTTTATTTCCGTTTACTTGTGTGTTTGGTTGTAGATTGTTTAGAATTATTATTATTATTATTATTATTCATTTAATTTTTCTCATCAGTTTATGGGCCTGTGGCCATTTCATTGGACACATGAAGCCATATGAGAGATTTTAAATGTGCTTTAAGTCCAAAAGAGCCAGCCAAAATAGAAGACAACAACATGACAACAATGGCAATATAGATGCTCAAACTTATGATGGGTTTGTTTGCCCTAAAGAGAGGGGTACTTAAAATTAAATTGTTTGATGAATGCAGTTTTCTTCCCTGAGTTGCCATATTTCCTATTGAAACAGAGAAATTTGGTTGGAACATTTTAAATAACCTATAGGCTTTAGTTACATCACAACCATTATTTACTACTTGCTTGATGGTTGCTGTTGGTATTAGGCAGAGGAACATTCTCATTCTAGAGAACATTTGATTGGACAAAAATCTATCACATAAATGCATTTATCAGCTAAATGTGAATTGTGCCACTGTTTAGGAGTATATGAGCATATAGATGACCTCAAAGCTTGAAACCAACATGAAATAAAGACTACAAAATTCATTGGGTATTTAATGATCACATTCAGACTAGGGATTGTGAAATATGTAGTCTGTTTATAACAGCTATATTTTCATGATTTGCTGCAGGTGCCAGGTTACAGACAGGAACAGGTGGAGAAGGGCCTAAAACTGTTTGGACAGCTAATCAACAACAAAGTTTTCCTGTTGTCCTTCATCCGAACCCTGGAGTCTCAGAGAGGATTTTCCATGAGAGATCGTGGCAACGTTGCCTCCCTGATCATGACTGTGTTGCAGAGTAAACTGGAGTATGCGACAGACGTCCTGAAACACCTGCTGTCTGACCTCATCGACAAGAACCTGGAAAGCAAGAACCATCCCAAACTATTACTAAGAAGGTACTACACACAGGCACACTTACAGTGAAGTGCCATTACTGATTATAAATACCCTTCAAGTGAGCATAATCAACAGAGCACATGTTCTAAATTCTGGAATCATTTCTAGCTGTCTGATTCTAATTATAGTTATCTTCATAGATGAGAGTGAATGATAAATGGATTCTACAGTGCACTGGATGGGAATATTGGTTTTGGTGACATTGAAATGCATATTTTCTCTCCCAAACATGAAATGCACTGACAAGCTTGTTATTAAATTGTAATCAGGGTTAATTAGCACTTGATCCAATTAACAGAGCACTAAAAACCTACTGAATTTAGGGAGATCTGTGAACATTACATTTGCAATGAACTCTTTCGTATATCTATTTTAGAAAGGCATAAAAAAATTTATTATACCATGCAAACTGATTTTTTCTCTCCACTTATTTGCACCCATGTAAATTTTTTATTTTCTTTGTCATTATATTAACATCAAAAATAGTTTCTATTATGCCCTTGTTCATTAGCTGTAGTATTCATTAGCTGACACTTTTATTAATTGTACTAATTTTAACTGTTCTCACTAGTTTCTCTAAGCACTACAGAAACAAAGAAGCAAACACAATGTGTTGGTCAAAACAAGCTTGCTAAAATTAACGTGACAGTTATGATTGTTGTGGAACTCCTCTTGAATTTGTCATGTAATCTTCCTGACTCAACACTTGTAATGACAGGCATGATTAATTGAAACAAGCAAAATAATAGACATTCTTCTCATTTCAGTCAGTCTTCCATATAGAAAGGCAGTGTGTCAGCTGTTTGTAGATGCCTGCAATGTATGCATTTTTTTCACCAATTTACAACCACTCCTTTAGTTCATATTGGCTATTTCTATGCAATAGACCCACTTGGACCAAACACCCGCTTAGAAAAGCATGATACAGAGCACTGGCCCAGAACAGAGAAACTTAAGCTGTTTTCTGAAAAAAAAATCTCTCTTTCTCTCTCTCTCTCTCTCTCTCTCTCACACACACACACACACACACACACACACACACACACACAGCATGATTTCTAAATTGGTGTTTAAAATGCATAGAGGCAGGACATCTTTGGCAGAAGCCCAAACCAACTTTCCTTTCCCCATTTCCAAGAAAGCACTCGTGATGGCTACCCCATCTGTCCAGCCTCAATCCGAGTTCACAAACACACCCAGGCTAACTAACTAACTAAAGGGCGGCTTCTAGAACCATCTGTCGCATTCCGGCACCCAATTTCATCATCCTTCACTCTGCGGCCCACTTGATTTGTCTACGATTAAAAATAACTGAGATAGGGGCCTGGGTAGCTGAGCGAGTAAAGATGCTGACTACCACCCCTGGAGTCATGAGTTCGAATCCAGGGCATGCTGAGTGACTCCAGCCAGGTCCTAAGCAACCAAATAGTCCCGGTTGCTAGGGAGGGTAGAGTCACATGGGGTAACCTCCTCGCTATAATATTGTTCGCTCTCAGTGTGGCGCATGGTGAGTTGTGCATGGATGCCACGGAGAATGGCTTGAAGCCTCCACACACACTATGTCTCCACCAGGCCCGCATTAATGCACGGGCTCTATTAATGCTCATATGATTTGATGCTCAACAAACATTTATGATTATTATCAATGTTGAAAACAGTTGTGTACATTTTTTTTTTTTTTGACTCTGATGAATGGAAAGTTCAAAAGAACTAAATTTATCTGACATAGAAACTTTTGTAGCATTATACACTACCATTCAAAAGCTTGCGGTTAGTAAGAATTTATATTAAAAAAAAAACATGTTGGGAAAGAAATTAATACTTTTATTGTTGTGGATTTTTTTATGGAATACTGTCTTCGTTAGGCTATATCTCCCTGAGAGAAACTTATTTCTGCTTTTGTTGTATATAGACAAACGTGTTCATTAGACTTTTTTTTATTGTGGGCCTACAAAACCTCTCAGCCCCAGGGCCTGACGGCAGTTTAATGCGGGCCTGGTCTCCACGGTAACACGCTAAACAAGCCACGTGATAAGATGCGCAGGTTGACGGTCTCAGACGCGGAGGCAACTGTGATTCATCCTCTGCCACCCAGATTGAGGCACTATACCACCATGAGGACTTAGAGCGCATTGGAATTGGGTATTCCAAATTAAGAGAAAAAGGGGAGAAAATAAAAATAATAAAATAAAAATAAAGAAATAACTGAGATATCATGCAGCCCATTTTCTCTGTAAATAAGACATCAATAAAATCTGTGTGTCTCTGTACAACTGCTTTGAAAAGTGTTATACAGGGTCACACATGCCTGTAGATGTGTATTCTGCCTGTGTACACATGCACACACACTTTGCGCCTGATAAGCATACTTTCCTACTACACAGTACATCTGAATACTCTGCAATCATTATGCAGTAGATTAACAATACCAGGATAATGTATTGCTTCTGCTTTGATTCTGAATGGTGCAATAAGTGGATACTTTGCTATCATATAAGGCATTGGGAGTTGAGGATCCATAAAAAAAAAAAAAACTGGGCACCATGAGTACTGTGCTGATGACAAAATTCACTTTCATTACACACACCCCTACACACAAACTAACACACACTGTCAGACAGAGCTAAACAGAGGTCCTTTGATTATTCTTGGAGGATAATCCTCAGTGAAGGGGGACTATGGTTACACAGCGGGACTCGACCGTGCGCAGAGTGGCCAATCTTCTCCACATGAACCGGAGTGCAAAATTGAAATCATTCCTGGCTTCAAGCTGTGTTCCTTAACACATGTGCATTAAGGAGGGGGCATACTGGGGGTTTGTTTCAACAGACAATTGTTTTGTTAAGAAAATAAACCCTCTGATGCTGTGATCCATTTCAAGGTGCATAGCATCAACCCATTAGTCAGGTGTATTTGTGCGTATGCTTTCCTGACAAAATTCAAGCTAAACCATAGGTTTTGAAAGTTTCAATTTCATAGCAGACTGAAACCAGGAGCTTTAGGTACGCAGTGCCACACACTTGGCAACAGCGTTAAATCTATGAGCTTGTTTATGAGAGATGTTTTCTGCATATAACAGATACTTGCAGTGCAGTATCTGTCAAAGATTGACAGTTCTTTTTTTTTGTTGGGGCTCTGGAATCATAAACAGCTCTCAGGTCCTCAACTTCGCAAGAGCTGGCTCTTCACATCCATTTGCTGTGGCAAAAAGCAGCATCAAATGTAAATGGCTTTTTCATGAGCAAGATATATGGAGCTATTTTGCTGCTTCTCTCTCTCTCGTTTATGAAGCGTAGCTCAGCTCTACATCCTGATGCCTCTTTGCACATTCCCTGTGGAGGAATCCTCTTACTTTATTCCACTGGAAAATTACTGTTTAATCAGGGGGAACTAAGCACCTGGTGCTGCCCTCTCCTCTCTCCTCTTCTCCCCATCCCTCACCACTGGATGGGCATCATGTTTCCTGCCTCCCCTAAATTCCAAAGCCAAACAATATCTTCTCTACATGCCAGTGATATGTGACATAAGGATTGAGTGGACAATGATAGTTGGTTGCTCTTAGCATTGTGGCAGCGCTATGGAGAGGTTGTGCCAGGATTTTTTTGGCAACTTGGCCACTTATTCCCCCTCCGGTAAGCATAGAGATAGCAGGATATGAGTTTAAGGAGTCTTGCCAACAAAAATTACCATCAAACCAGCCGTATTACAAAGAAAGAGAAAGCTAATGGGAATAAACAACAATATTGAAAGGTGGCTCTAGAGGGAACGCAATAAGTAAACAGTTTCTCTCTCTTGCTGTTTCCTTTTTATTTCTATTTTCATTAGTTGCTCTATGGTCCAGCGCCAGCTTTCCCCCCTCCCACTGTTTCTCTTGTAATTGGTCCAATTGGTCCAATGCAGGCGTTGAGAAATGTTGTAAGTGTATAGATGATTACAGGGCAGTGGTAAAATAGAGGGATTGAGATGAAAGGAAAGATGAAACGTGACCCCATTGAACCGTCCTTCTTTGGCCCACTTGGTGCCATCTGAGGTAGTAGCTACAAAACAAGGGGTCACTAATCCTATCCAGGTGTTGCACCAGCTTAGTGGGATACTCATGCTCTCAAAGCAACTGCTTCTTGCACACAGGCATGCATACACATACGTAAACACAGTGGTGCACAGCGGCAGGTCTCTGATTGGCAGCATGAGAGGGGAATGCTGGTGGCAGCTGCGATGCAGGGCATTAGAAAGGGGGCCACAGACACACTCCCACACACCACAATGCTGTAATCCTAAAATATTGATGCTCTGTTCCATGGCTCATTGCAGGGCGCCTTGGCAATTCACCAGCTCCCTGCGGCACACACACATTGAAGACACCAGATCTAACTGTATTTGGTTTCACTCTGTCATAGTTATTATGTATGTACATCTTTCGTATCGGATCGGAGTCTGTGGTCCAAGCGCAGGTGTTAGCCAATCATGGCCTGCTCCAAAGCACCCAGGTTCTCCATTTAGCCACCTTCTATTGTAATGCGATCCATTTTGAGCTCAATAGCCAGACTGTGGGGGTAAAATGAGTCCAGTTTTACTCCAGGGTAGAGCGGGTTCACTTGGCATCAATCCAGGCAGATCATATAAAGGCTTTTAATTGGGTTTCTTGTATTTGCATCTTGTGGATTATTGTGGCCTTGGAGTCTGGTAATAAAGATAGCCTGCAGATTGGGGCTATAGATTCCAGAGCACAATTTATGTTTTGGCAATTATGTTTGTTTAACAAAATCCCATTCTTTTGCAGACACCAGGCATTGTGGAGTGAATTTTTCATGGTTGTGGTAATCACATTTGTGTGTGACACTCACACTGATAATCGTGGCTTTGTGCTGCTTTTATTTATTTATATACTTTGTTTTTTGTTTTTCAGAACGGAGTCTGTGGCTGAGAAAATGCTCACAAATTGGTTCACTTTTCTGCTGTACAAATTCCTCAAGGTAAGAAGATTGTTCACATTTGGAACAAAGCAAAAATGTAGCCACATATTCAGGATTGGGGGGACCAAATTTTATAATTTAAGAATCAACCATTGAAAAAACATATCTGTCAACTGCCACTTTTGAATATTGCAGAAGATGTGACCACCTCAATATCTCTGGTGGTTACAACCCTTGAAGATCACTCACCTTCAAGGTCGTTTGGCACATGCACTGTTGTGTCCAGAGAAATCTGGCAGGAAGATTGTTAGTGGTGCACTTCAAATGTATATGTGTATGTGAGTGTGTGCATACACTTTTAATCAAAGAGGGTTTAAAATTGTCAGTCTTGCTGTATCCAGTGCTTCTCTGCGCTTTTAATGAGACAGTCGGCTTAGCCCCAGGTGTTTCTCTTTTCTACATACTGCAATGTGACCGTCAGAACCACAGTGTTACTCTCTACCTCTGTATTTACAACTAACACCTGCCAATAACCACTTAATATACACATCTGCTGTGATTACATCATGGCTGGTGCAATTTCACAGCTTTACATAAATCGAATACATAGAGTAGGCTATAAATCCTGGAAGACCAGGCTTAGTTTCAGTTCAGTTTAATGGACTAGACGCGAGTGACTGAAGCTGAAACATCACTCAGGAGCTTCAGGATTCATTTAAGCTCAAAATAGACTCTACTGTAGGAGAATGACTTCATTGTGACCACATGCATTTGAAATCATAACATTATTATTGTGGTCACAAAACACTGATAGTGTAGTCAGTTTTATCGAGCAGTGCTTGACCAGCTGCCGAGACTGCAAGTCATTGTTGGAAAAGGTGACTGATGTCCATTTCTCATTTAAAAAAGCGTATTTTCTTCTAATTCTGATACAGACTAAATGTATACATCTTTAATGGGGTCAATGGCACTAATTATTGTTTGATCTCAAACCAATTTTGCCAATACTTATTTTGTGAACTTAAACCAAAGCGAACGTTCAGCTAAATGTTTCAATGTTCCTCCTACTTTAAAACATGTTAAATAAAATTGAAATGCCATGTAATAAAAAGTATTTGACTATGTATATCAATAATAAGCATTTTAAAGGCATTGCAATGTAAGGCATCGTAAAGTATGTAAATACATTAATATGGTACTATATGCATGTTATAATTGACCAGGTTTACAGTTCAACACTCAATTTTATACTTCATGTAACAGAAGGTCCCTGCTTTGTCTCTCTATTTAACTCTGATCTAGCTCAACCATAATTGAAATCCAAATGAGTGAAATTGTGCCATGAATTCTTGTCCTAGAGTCACTCACCACTACTGAAAAGCTCCATCAAAAGCATATACATTACTGTTATTGAATGAGGGAAGGACAGCCCACGTCCTCCGTTGGTGTGAAAATTAAGAATGTGAAAATGACACAGTTTTTTCATTCTCTTGTGTAGGAGTGTGCCGGGGAGCCCCTGTTCTCGCTTTTCTGTGCCATAAAGCAACAGATGGAAAAAGGCCCCATCGACTCGATCACCGGAGAAGCCCGCTACTCACTGAGCGAAGACAAGCTCATCAGACAGCAAATTGATTACAAGACTCTGGTAAGGGCCTGATGCCCAGGCATGCTGAGAGATGGAAGAAAAAAGAGAATGTTTTGTAAGGAGAGAAAGATACAGGAGGAGAGAAGTAAACTGAAATGGGAAATGTGGAACTAGACAAGGATATAGGGATAAGAAAAGGCTAAGTGGTGTGAAACTGCATGTTGAAGCAGACAGGTGTGGAGGTGGAGAGGAAGGCATAGGATGATTTGTTGGGGGTGACATGACATGCAATGCCCACTACCTGTCTTCACACCTGACAGGGAACACACAGGCTTGTTTTGACCTTTGACCTCTACAACATCCTGTGGAGATTGGCAGTGTCATGTTCTGGGGGCCACTCTGGCATGAGCGGGGCCCGTGTTGTCAGGGCAGGCTGTTTACTGGGACAGCACGTTAGGAGGGCAATCTGTATTCTGCATGAAGAATTGCGAGACTCGCACTTCTCCATTCAGGGAACACAAACTGAAAACCAAAATGTAAACTTGAAGGTTGTTTTGGATAAAAGCGTCTGCCAAATGCATAATTGTAAATTGTATTGCAAATTGATTCAAAGGTAGAGAGAAAATGAATGTGGAGACTAGCGTTACCTCTTGGCATCTGGCCCTTTCCTCTCAACACAATGCTGATTTGACTACTGTAGGAGCCATTTCAGCTTCATCATTCTGTACTCACTTCCAAAACACTTCACAAATTGCTGCAGACACACTGTAAGTGATACTAGTCACCACCCATAGCAAATTCTGTATTCTGCAGCAGTGACTTTATTGATCATTAAAGTGCTTGCAAGGTGAGAACTGTATTGAAATCCCTCATACTTGTTTTACACATTTTCCTGTGATTAATTTAGCTCCAACCATTTAATGAACAGACCGACTCATCAAACTTTGTCTGGTAGATACTTTTAAGCCTTACTCATTCATTTGGCAGACATTTTTATCCATGGGGACTTCCAATGTGTTCAAGGTATTTATTTTGTCACGATGTGTGTTTCCTGGTAATCAAACCCATGACCTTGGTGTTACTAGCACAATATTAATAACAATTGAGCTGCGGGAACTTACAATGCGCTATGCATTTTTGAAATAAACTTTAAACTGAAGAAATTACAGTAGTAAAATATCCCTGACACAATGTTTGGCATAAAAAATGTGCATACTGAGTTGTGTTTGGTCTTTATCAAAGATCTCCTTGCAGGAAATGCAAATCTAGATATTTCTTAAAAACCTTAGGTCACCTTAACACTGATCCCAGCCCTGAATTAAAGTGAGATACTGCTTTTGGTTGAGAATTCGTAATGACAATGTTTTAGTGCAAGACAGGGTTTAGTCTTGGCCCTTAAAGGAATGGTTCACCCAAAAATAAAAATGTTCTCATCATTTACTCACCTTAATGACATCCCGGATGTGAATTACTTTCCTTCTTCACCAGAATACAAATTAAGATTTTTTAGAAGAATTTCTCAGCTTTTTTGGTCCATACAATTCAAGTGAATGGAAGCCAAAAGCTCCAAAAATCACATCGGTCAGCATAAAAGTAATCCATATGGCTCCAATGGTTAAATCCATGTCTTCAGAAGCAATTTGATCGGTGAGAAACAGATCAGCATTTTAGTAAATTTGTATTATAAATTCTCCTCCATGCTCAGTCAATTTCCACTTTAAATTTTACTTTCACATTCTTTATATGTTCGCCCCCTAGCGGGCAGGGAGAAGAATTTCTAGCAAATATTGGCTTAAATATTTATCTGTTTCTCATCCACACCTTTCATATCACTTCTGAAGATATGGATTGAACCACTGGAGTCATATAGATTTATTTTATGCTGCTTTTAAGTAAATGAACTATTGAACTATGGTGAACTATTCCTGTAATGTTTAGATGTTTTTCTATGGGGACATGCACTTCATCCCTTCTAACGATTTGGCAAAGTCTTTCCTTAAAACCCATACAGAGTTAATTTAATTGTATTCATTTTAGTTTTGGTCCTTCAGGAGAGTCACTGATACCACTGGACATTATGTAAATGAGGTCTCCTAATGTGATTATTTCATGATAACAGATGCCAGCAAGAGTCCTTTTAGGCTCTATTTTCTGACTCCGTCATTTTTGTTTTTTTGAACTATGTAATTACGTTTCATGATGATGATGGTGGTAGTGACGGCTATCATCAGAGATGGAGAGTGTAACAGCAACTAAGATGAGGAATATTAGTGTGTTAATTGCAGACTGGTGCAAGCTGAGGTGGTTAAGGTGACAACTCCCTCATGGTGGCCAATGGGCTTTTACGCTTGCAATGTTACATCAGCTGCCCAAGTTAATTTATTCAGAAATGCACAATAAAGTTTTGACGATACCACCTTGAAGAATAGAAGCTCTGATCTGTTCTCTTTAAAATTAAAATAATACAAAATTCTAAAGTAATCATTCACCCAAAGATGGAAATTCTGTAATCATTTACTCACCCTAATGTTATTTTAAACCTATATGACTCACTTCCTTCTTTGGTACACAAAAGGAGATGTTAGGTAGAATGACAAACTTAGTCACCTTTCACTTTTATTGTATGAAAAAGAGGATGCAATGAATGTGAATGGTGACTGATCAGCCCTCCTGAGATATGTTATGAACACTGTTGCCAGTTCTGTGTAGGGCTTGATTAAAAGTTTTTACAGAAATAATGATCTTTTGTTCAAATTGAATCTAAATACTTCCAATTAACCTGTATGCATAAACAGATGCATTTTTAGCACTATTTAAATTCATATGAAGAAAATGCATTTCAAATCATGTGGAGGAATTCTGTTCCTGTGTTGTGTAGGTGGTGAACTGCATGCATCCAGACAATGAGAAAAGCCCAGAGGTACAGGTGAAGGTATTAAACTGTGACACTATCAGCCAGGTGAAAGAGAAGATCCTGGATGCCATCTACAAGAACGTCCCCTACTCTCACCGACAAAAAGCCTCTGACATGGACCTGGGTTAGATTTAAATTTATTTATTTACATTCAAAGTATACCTTTTATCATTATGTGCATTCCTTGGGAATCAAATCCTTGACTTTGTTGCTGGCTCAATACTTGTTTTAAAATCTGTAGTTTCTCCTGTAATGAGATTTTATCACAATGCTAAGATTCAAATTTGAATATTTTGTGGTCAAGGGTTATTTTGTTGTTTTCCTCAGGTTAGCATTCAAATCTTGGTGGTTTATAAATGTATTCCTCTCTCGCTTGTAATGGGTCATGAGTCTTCAGATGCTCAGTGGTTATTGAGCAGCATGTAGTCGCATGATCATATTGATTGCAAGTCACCTTTAATGACAGCTGGATTTGAGTTCAGTTTTCATTTTCCTTTTTTAATCAGGCCTCTGCTTGTCCACCCTCTCCTGATTTCGTATGTAAATCTGACATAAACCAAGATGTTTCTCACACACACTCAAGCCTAAAATGTGTTACTTAGTGCACAAGGATTTGGAGCACAATTGTGATGGGTATCCATGAATTGCTCCTCCTTGGATTATTAGCCCAATTTATCACTCTACCACAAAAATTAGTAGTAGTTTGCAGACACATTCTTATCCAAAGAGACGTAAGCTGTGTCCAAATATGCAGACATCCCTACTATATATAGTAAGCCTAAAACAGTATGCCAATGAATTAGGGTGTCATAATCATCAGTATTCATAAAACAGTAGGCGAGAATTTTTCCATTGTGGTTCTGAAGTGCACATCCACTGGACACTTTACGATCCAATAATGCCCCTGGAGCTTAGTAGACATCACATTCAATCCAATTAAAAAAAAAAATGTCAGAGAACTGTGAGTGGGGCGACTATGTTAGTGATGTACCATATATATACCAAGAAAGATGTTCCTTATGGTTAAATAGTGCTTGTTTAACAAAACCGGAGTAGATTATTTTTGCAGTTGTTGTTACTACATCACGAGACAATGCCCACATTACCGGATGACGTATGTCTGGAATGTAATTAATACTACTCACCTGCATATTTAAAGAACATACTGGTCGAGAAGTGCGTTCTCAATCAAAATCAGTACAGACTGTAGTCTGACAGTATGCGATTTCGGACACAACCTTATTGTAAAAAGCAGGGACAGTGTCCTTGGATCTGAGTAACTTAAGGAAATCTTGGAATAACAAACCAGGTCGTACATCCACCATCCAAATCCAATCTATGCCCCAACACCAAATTTTGGTACTTCGCAGACACTTTTTTTTATCAAAAACAACTTTCAGCACTTTAATGTCAGTCCATCAACTGTGACAATCACATACACACTTAATTGACAGGATGGAGATTCACACACTGGGAAAAAAAAACATCCCCACTCATCTGCACCAATCTATGTTTCCACATTTTGCAAATGAGACCTTTAGATAACAAAATCCACTAGCAACCGATTTTCTAACAGCCCAACTTGTGTTTTATCTGATTTTTTTTTTTCTTCTCGAAAATAGCATATTTCTAAATGCTATAGTGCAACGCTAGTCTGTCCATAAGGGAATGGTACTATGATAAGTGAAGAAAATGTTTCAGCTTCTTTGACAGGCTCTCCTGTGTAAAATGCTTTTATAGGTCCCACCGGGTAAGTGTGTTGTTTTATTTGGAGGGAGAATTAGATGATGTCTAAGGGAGTGTGTGAGTGTGTTGTGAGATAAAGCAACGTGCTTCCCGGATGAGAGGAGGCATCTCGGCATTCCGTAAACAGATCTCATGGTCTCCTGAGCCCCTGCGCACTCCGTGGCCCAGATCTGGGGGCCAGATAAAGATAATGGGTAACAGGAATGAGGTAGCCTCCATCTCCTCAAGCCCTCGGAGACAGATTGGACCAGAGTGTTTCTGTCCCCTGCCTTTGTTTTTTAATTTTCCCTGTCACACTCCCCTGAGGGGAGGGATGATAGAAGGAAAGAATAAGAGAGTGATGCAGACAAATTAATGCACTTGAACCCATCCCAGTCTCCATTCTAATCATCTCTTCAACTCTCTGGCTCTATTTTTTTCCAGCTACATCCTGCTTTGTCTTTTTCATCAAGGATCTCATCCTTCCTGGAGCATATCTCAGCAGTAGCTACACAATGAAGCTCTCTTCATTCCCTCACACTTTGCTTATTTACACTTCTGTTCTACAGTCATCTTTTCTCCCTCCTCTTTTTGTTTTGTTTAGTATGTTCATTATGTTACTTTTTATCTCTTTTCTTTTAATATTCTAGTTTTGTCTGCTCTTGGTCTCTTTTCAATGCCTCTTATTTTCTTTTTGTTTAGTCTCCTAGTCTTTTCGTTTTGTCTGCTTTTTGTATTGTCTCTTATTTTCTTTTCATGTAGTCTTTTCATTTTGTGTCTTTTCTTTTTTCTGTTTTCTGTTTGTTTACTCTTCTGTTTGCACTTCCCAAGCTGACGCACATTTGCATGTTTATTGACAGCTGTGCTGTAGTGAGATATAAAAACAATGGTCGTGTCTCTGCTTGAGATTCAGAGTTTTTCCTCATCACAGAGAGACATGTTTCATCATCCTGCCTGTGATTGCTTGTTTTGCTTTTCTGGTTAGTATCAGAGTGAAAGAAAACAGCAGGTGGCGTGAAGAGGAGTCACTCCTCTAGTGTACCAATCATACCTTCATTTGCGATGAGGGAGTGTAAAAAAAAAAAAAAAAAAAAGATTTATACTTGTTCCTGACATCTGTACATCACAGTGCAAAAGAATATGTTTATTTCATTTATTGCATTTTCGTTGCATTTTGTTGTGCATTTCTTGCGAGCTCAGAAACTACAGTAAGAGCAAGCTCAGCGGGAGGCTTAATGTGGTCGATCAGGGCAGTTTGGGCTCAGGAAGCTTGAACCACTACAGATGAGAAAGGAAGTGGCTTTCAGCAGTGGCTGTAATCACACCCATCGATCCACTGGCAACGAAGGCCCGGCTCTCTAACAAAGGGCAGAAGAGATTAATTTACCTTTCCTGGCTTCCACTCTTTTTCAAATGCTCCTTCACATACCCAGATTTTCTCTCTTGTTTCTGTTTCTTTCTTTAGTTTCTAAGGTTTTGAAAGAAACTTATTGTATGAATTTTTTTTTTTTTTTTACTTCTCTCTTTTCAAAGCTGAAAGATTTGCTGATTATCAACTATACTATAAATACTGTACATGTATCTGTTGCAGCTGAACTTTGCAAAAATGTATTGTGTCTCAGTGCTGAAGCTCAGTAATTGAACAATATTCCCTGTTCACTGCAGGAAATGTGAATGTGACATTCTTATGCTTTTTTTTGTTTTCTGGTTGCAGAGTGGCGTCAAGGGAGAGTGGTACGAGTCATCCTGCAGGACGAGGACGTCACAACAAAGATTGAGTGTGACTGGAAAAGACTCAACATACTGTCTCACTACCAGGTGAGATCCTGTGTCTGCACCAATCACTTCCAGATTCACTCTAGGGCACACCTTCCGGCACTGCGTTTGTTACCATTATCTATTCTCACATTATTTGTGTAATTAATTGTTAACTCAACTTTTCCACACCATAGATACAAATCAACTATTCATTATTAGCTAATAGTATTATTTAAAGGTTTTTTGTAGAATGATAGACAATTCAAAGCAACTTAAAGGAATGAAAAAAATTAAAATTCTCTCATCATTTCTCACCCTCATGCCACCCCAGATGTGTGTGATTTTCTTTCTTCTGCTGAACACAATGGTTTTAGAAGAATATGTTAGCACTGTAGGTCCTTACAATGCAAGTGAATGGTGATAACACTTGTGAAAAGTGCTTTTTCACTTTTTTAATGTTAATTTCAACATACCAAGATATTTTTTACATAAAAAATTGTATATCTAAACATTAGTTAATGCATCATAAACTAGCACGAACTGACAGTGAACAGAAGTACTGTATATTTAGAAATTAGCTTAAACCATAATAACAAATTATTGTTGTTAGTTCATGATTCCTATTCAATTTACATATGTTAGCGTATACAATCTAATTGGAAAGTGTTACCAAAATATGTATCCAGTAATCGCAAATGAATGGAAAAGTCATGGAATTTAATAAGTCAAAAAGGGTGGAAACCCTGTTATAGGTAAAACCGCAACAGTCTGAATACTATTAGTGCTTAAAAGCAAATCCGCAAATCCGCTGCTGTAGAAAATACTTTTTTTTTAAAATTCATTTTTCTACCCAATTTGGCATGCCCAATTCCCACTACTTTCTAGGTACTCATGGTGGTGCGGTTACTCACCTCAATCTGGGTGGTGGAGGACAAGTCCCAGTTGCCTCCACTTATGAGACTGTCAATCCGCGCATCTTATCACGTGGCTTGCTGTGCACGACACAGCAAAGTTAACAAAGTTAAAGTTAATTAATAACTTTATAAACTATAATCACTGGATTCCAGTAATGGCCGTCCATGTAACAGGACAAGCATTAAATGAATGTTTGAGACATTCAAACATAAAGACAAAACATAAACACAAATGCATTCGGGGTAGCTGCCTGTAGCTCTCTCTCTCTCCCGAACTGCCGCATCTCATTGCACTTATCCCTCTCCTCGGCTGATTAGCCCAATTTGGGGCCAGGCGTGCATAGTCATGGCCCGGCCCCACCCTCCTCCTTGTCACACTCCTCCCTCCTTTGCCTCAGGCCGTGGAACCCCCGGCATGATGTACATCCCCCACCCCCGTGCTGGCCCTGCCTGACGGCAGGCCCTGCCCACCTTCTGCAACCTGGGAGAGAGACAAGGGGAGGGAAAAACAAAACAACAAAAAGAGGAGAGGGAAAGGCCAACGTGGAGCAACAGTGTGAGAGAGAGAGAGAGAGAGAGGAAACACATACTCACCAGTTCCTAGACATGCCATCGCCTGGTCATCGATGACTCCTCCACCATCTGGCGGACAACAGCCGCTCATGCCACCTCCTTCCCGGGTTTCAGCACCAGTGCAACAAATTTGATCTAGCATGGGAAAGGAGGACACAGGAACCGTGCGACTTGAACTCAAAGGAGCGACTTTTAAATAAACAAACTAAAGAAAGCCTTTCAGCATATCACTCATCACCACGCAGTATAACAAAGTCTCTTCCTGACTGGTAGCGCTCTCTCCCCTTTCTCTGGTGTGGTCACTCTTTATAGCTCTCCCCACTGCAACTAGAAACAGGTTTTAGACATTATCAGACTCAGGTGTGCACACCCTTACCGCTTTCTCGCTCTCCGGACGGACACTCGACCACGCTCCCGCTGCCACAATCCAGTAAATATCATGGAAATTCATTGGTTAAAAAATGTGGGAACCCTATGTATAAACACTCAATGTATAAGAATCATGTGTAAACCATTTCCCAGATATATCTGTCTGTCTGTCTGTCAGGCTGGCTGAGAGGGAGGGAGGGTTGGGCAGTTTAGGGTGGAGAGAAGACGCAGTGCTTCATTAAGGTATAAATAATTTCCTCCCTAAGCCACCCTCCAAATGAGCTATTTTTAGAGAGAGGAGTCTGCACAGTACTTAAATTAAATGTCACAGGGGCGGCGCGTGGGTGCAGGGCTGCAAGTGGCAGGATGGATTAGCTGTTGATTGGAATCGGAGATGAGATAATGAAGACAGAAGTTAATTCATTTTCAGTCAGGGAGGGCACACTATCCTTGAAAAATAAAAAAGCTATCAGACACCCCAAGCCTGTTTGAGTTGCTGAAGAGGAAGAGAGAGACCTTCTTTACATCACATACTGTACAATCTAGCTCTGTTTCTTAATTTCTTTTTGAAAAGAGATGGTTCATCCAAAAATGAAAAATATGTAATCAATTACTCACCCCTCATATTGTTCCAAACCCATATGACTTTCTTTTCTCTGTGGAACAGAGAAAGCATGTTAGCCTCAGACACCATTTACATTCATTGTTTAAAAAAATTATAAAATGAAAGTGAATGGTCTAACATCTCATCATAATTTTTTGGGTGAACTATTCCTTTCTTTCTTCCCTCCTTGCCTTACTTTCTCTCCATTGCCCCGAATTCCCTCACAGCTTAGTGTTGTACACAATATGAAACAGACACATCAGAGTCTAGTGCGACTATCTGGGAAGCTCCTCTGTGCATTTCTAATATATATCTCAAGTCATCTTTTATACTTTTTTCCGAATCAAGGAGCTTCTCTAGTCAAAAGCATCTGTTATGACTTATTCTTTGATGTTAATTCTTTGATGTATCCTCAAGAAACATTATACTGGGTTGCATAAGCCCTATCTTTGATATCGAAAAGGTGAAAAATAAAACACTGCTGTTTTCTAAAAAAAAGTCCCTTTCCACTTCCACTTGTTCACCTGTCTGGTTGGCATCTTTAATACAGTATAAGAAATTTCAGTATGTTTCATTAAAGTTTGGTTGGCCTCTGTGCTGCAGTAAACCTGGAAGGCTTTACATTGAGATGGTCTGGGCAAAAAGAGATTCAGGGTGATAGAAAAATGTCTTAATGGTCTATAAAGCAGTTCTGAGCCTACACCATCTAGATCTATAATCTCACCTCAGTTAACCCTGTAATCACCACAGGCATCCAATACCAAATTATGTAGAGCAAGGGATGTCTTAGAGGGGAGAAGAGGCCCCCACGTGTTAATTGAATTTGGCTTTCTAAGGCATACTGTGGTTATTAGTTATTGAGTCAGAGTTAAATAGCTTGGCCCATCCCAAAGGTAGAGACTTATTCAAATGGGAGCAGACCATCCCATTCCATCCCTCACTACTCCAGTTGTACATTTATACCGGGACAAGAAATAAGAGCTATATATATATATATTGAAGAGACCAAAAGTATAATAAATTTGTTGTATTTTTGTTTTTAAGTTACTTTAATTTTTTTTCTATGTCCGCAGGTGCCTGATAATGCTGTGGTAGCTCTTGTACCAAAGCAGGTGACTGCATACAACTCTGTGAACAATTCAACTGTCTCCAGAACCTCTGCAAGCAAATACGGTATGTATGTGTCTATGTAAGTATGTATGTGTATATATGTGTGTATGTATAAGCTGCTATGTTTTGTTAATTTGTGTTTTGCTCAATAAAAATATAAAAAATAAAAATACGGTATGTCTCTGATGCCTCCTAACTATGCATGTACAGTGGCAAGACAATGAATGTGAACACTTGTAATTATCTTCATTTATGAATAAATTTGTCTTAAAAATTGGTTTAATCTTCATATAAGTTGTTCTTGTACAACATTCACAGTGTAGGTTGTAAAAAAGTATGTGAATCCCTTGGCTAAGGACATCAACTAAAGCTAATTAGAGTCAGGAGTTGGCAAACCTGGCATTCAATTAATAAAATTAGATTGGAGGTGTGGGTTAGAGCTACTTTTACTTTTAAAAAAAATATATAAAAAATTGTGTTTGCTATTCACAAGAAACATATGCTGACATGGGCCATGCCTCGCAAAAAAAGAGATCTCAGTAGACCTACAATCAAGATTTGTTGCATTGCATAAAGCTGCAAATGATTACAAAGTTATCTTGAAGAGCTTAGATATTCATTTGTCATCAGTTAGACAAATCATCTATAAATGGAGGCTATTTAGTACTGTGGCTACTCTCCCTAGAAGTGGCTGTCCAGCCAAGATGACTCAAAGAGAACACCACAGAATTCTCAATTAGGTAAAATAGAGTGACTGTTAAAGACTTGAAGGAATCATTGGAACTGGTTAACATCTCTGTCACAACTATACAAATGATATAAAACAGGCAGAATGAAAGCTGCTGCTTTCCAACAAAAACATTGCTGGTGCCTTGACACTCCACAGTGCTACTGGGAAAATGTTTTGTAGACTGATGAAACAAATGTTAAATTTTTTGGGAAGAACATGCAGCACTACAAATAGCGTAAAAAGGGCATCACATACCAACATGAAAACATTACATGACCAATTAATGCAGAAAACAAGCACACATACTTTTTCTTGCCACTGTATATGTGTGCAAGTGTGAGTGTGAGTGTACAGTGCTCTGGGAAGTCATAGCAAAGGTAATATGGTACAGTAGTATTTTGGAATACAAATAATAATAAAAGAGTAGGAATAATTACATCCATTGTTGAAACCCCCTACCAGAGGCTCATGCAGGGACATATGAATCCACATCTCAACTACACTGTTTAACTGGAATTTATAATGAAAACCCTCTATAATGAAAATGTGACCAAGTTCTTACTCAATTGCAGAGTTTCATATCTTCGTGCCATTCCACCTGAGCTGCACAAAGAACAGAATAGGAGTTTAAAAATAAGAGAGCAGTCTTGCTGTCTCACAGGGAGGTAAGAGAAAAGCAGAAGATAAATGTGCACCTTCTTAGTCGCTCACAAAAGAGAACAGGAATGGAATTACATGGAGAGAGCTAAGATAGTCAGGCAGCGTACAAAGGTAAAAGTAGGGAAAATGAGTCTCTTTGCACTTGCCTTCCCTCCTGAGACTCTGACTCTAGTCCTGTCATTCGTCCGCTATCTGCTCCTCGTATGACTGGGTCTGATAAAGCTGAAGATCAAAGCTCGTGGCCATCCGAGCTCTCCCCCTACACATCAAATAAACCATTAAAATCATCTCATCTCCATAGACTTTCCTGCACTCTAAATGAGCCTTAAAGAAGAGAGAGGGAGCGTGGCTAGCAGGAAAGAGGAAAGGAAAATGCCACACTTCACTCTTTCAGAATTAACTTCAAACGGTAGGGAGGCTCTTCAGACAGGATGAGCAGGAGACCGACTTTGAACCAGCTGGGCAAAATGATGAGATGCTAAGAAAGAAAGACTGGCCATTTGTGAGGCTGAAGCTGTTTTATTAATTGTTTCCTGGAGACAGGAATGGATTGGTTACCTGTTCATACAAGCATCATTCAAAGTTAGTCTTTAACTAAAGTGAAATGCTTGAAACAACAGTTACAGATAACTATGTAAATATCAAGACTTTGTCATAACAGGTAAAGGATGGGCAAGGAAGAGGCGTTAAAAGGCTGAATAGTCAACATTAACTTGAATGATATAAATTAACTTAAAACAACATAAAACATAAGGACACAGATACATGCAACGTGGCTAAGTGCGTCTCTCTCGAACTGCTACCTCCAGCTCAGTCATATTTTACTCTCCCGCTGAACAGCTGATTCAGTGCTGGCCGTGCATCATCACATGGTGTTCACCTCATCACACTCCTCCCACCATCTCTGAAGGGGAGACGCTGCCCTTCTAGCCATTCTGTCAGCTGGTGGTCCAACCCACCTCCTGCGAACCTGGGGGAGAGGCGAGGGGAGGCATGGGGAGAGTGAAAGGGCGAGCGTAGACACACAGAAAGCGAGAGGATAGTACTCCATTCTAGTACAGTTTTCTTTCTCATTCCTTATTTTCCCATAGTCTCTGTCTCTTTCTGGAGTTGTTCTTTATTTCTGTCTTTCTCTCTCTTTTTTCCTCCTGGGGAGATTGATTTCTGTTGCATCTGCCACTGTGAACTTCTTTTTATCTTAACAAATTAGGCCAGTGCCAATCAATTTTTTTTCATACTGTGTAAACATTCATCAGACTCTGTGTTATTTTTATTTTTTTTTAAATGTCATGGCTGATCTCTCCCTATTGGCTAAAGCATGAATATTTCATCTGGCCTGACACCTGTTCGATTTTGTGTCTGCCAAAATGAGTGAACATGCACATTCACAGGAGAGAGAGAAAAGGCATGAAAAATTAAGCATTCATAAATTCTAAATGATTCATTTTCAATTTCAAGTTCTACACAACAAAAGGCAATGTGTTACAGATAGGAACAGAGATGAACAGCTGCACGAGACATTTGTCAGCAGAGGAATCAGTCTTCTAGCTCACCCACTGATACATCTTTTTCTTTTCACTCCAACAGAAAACATGATCAAATACACGGGCAGCCCAGACAGTCTACGATCTCGCACCCCAATGATCACACCTGACCTGGAGAGCGGAGTTAAGGTGTGGCATTTGGTGAAGAACCATGAGCATGGAGACCAGAAGGAGGGAGATCGTGGCAGTAAGATGGTCTCTGAGATCTACCTGACCAGGCTGTTGGCCACCAAGGTAAGCTTGCCTGTCCCTAAAAAACCAAACCAAAAAGGAGTAGTTAGAACAAGCTAGGGTCATAATTTAATTTAGGGTGTCAAATGGTGTTAAAATGTTTTCCATTTCAGACACCAAATGTATATTCAATATATATATTGCACCAAAATATTCTAGAATGGGTTTGCTAAACATTCAGAAAGGTTAACATTTTTAAACCTCCAAGAGATGTTTAAAGAAATAATCGACAGCATTCGAGGCATAATGTTGATTACCACAAAAAATTATTTTGACTCAACCATACTTTTCTTTAAAAAAAAAAAAAAAAGCAAAAATGTGAAGCTTATAATTTTATGAAAGCACTTAAATTAATTCTTCTGTATTATATGAGCTGTAATGTTTTTTAAATCGTCATTTTTCTAGTCGTTTTAGGGTTTGTTGATATTTCATCATCATGGCAACTAAGTTGTAAAACTGGCTATAGCTTTAGACAGAAAAGGTTAGTAAGTGATTTTATACTTTTTTTGGTAATCAGTATTATGCAACAAATGCTGTTGATTGAGCTTAACTTGTATTGAACCCGGAATATTCCTTTAAGGGATGAAGTTCCAGATAAACACATTTACTAGAATTAGATCAAACCTGTACCTTGTTAAATGAGACTTTCAAGAGGCCACAGATGTCAAACATTTTATGTTTATGCTATTTGCGTCAAACTGCAGTTGGTCCGTCTTCTCCATTCTTATAATGCTGACTGACTTGATGTCACAGCCTCAGCAGAGCCTGCAAACACACATTTGTTTTTGCCATATTTCTAAAATACAGATCCCTTACTACCTTAAAAAAAGCATATTGCTAAGGCAAGCATCACTATAAATATTTCTCATACTTAGGGTTGGGGATTTGAAAAAGCCTCTAATCCTTTGTATTAAAAGTCGGCTCGTAACGTGTCCTGCACTGTTGGTGCTAAAGACATGAATGATACCTCAAATCATGCGTCTTGTAGAGGTGAGGTGTGTTATTACTTTTCTAAGCAATTAGACTTTGCATTTCCCCCTGGCAGATGATTACACAAGGGATCCAAGCCACATTTAGGGACCATAATGCCATAGAAACTTTTAAACAATCATCAAGAACACCTTAGCAACCACCCACAACACCCTAGCACTGTGGCAGCAACTTTAGTACAGACAAGTACTGTTCATATTTTCTTCAGTAACATTTTTTTTCCGATTCGAAAATATTTCCTGTGGTGTTGTACTGTTTGGTAAAGCTTTGAAGCAAGGTCCCTTGTCAGTTATATCTTAAACGAAGGCTTAAACTTGGAAACGCACTGTTTGACAGAAATCTGCTTTCAGCAGTGTGTGTTTGTGTATATGATCTTATCATCTGTGATTTTGCACAATGCATGTGTTACCGCCAAGAAACTTTCCTGAAGGAACCAAGCAGGAGCTTCATAATATGTAGCCCACACACACACACACACACACACACACACTCACACACAAAATGCCCTGGTGATTATACTACTCCACTTGCAGATGGTGTGAAATATTTTTAGATGGATTATTTCTGTGAAATAACCAGTTTATCTCCGACACCATCTCTCTTGGTGAAAAATGATTTGTGTGAAAGCACAGTAATTGACTGTTTGGCTTTCACCCCTGCAATAAGTACCTGCAATATGCCTGGGGTGCTGACGGTTCCCATATTCGGTCCATCATCGTCTCAGTTTCTTTAGAGAATGGGCAAGCTTTACCTGTTCTCCACTTTTGCATGGATTATGCCAAGCTTGACTTAAAGGAACAGTTTACCCAAAAAGGTAACTTTTGTCATCTTTGACTCCCCCTCATGTTGTTACAAACCGGTATGACTTTCCTTGTGTCTGTGGAACACAAAATGAAATGTCAGACCAAAGTATCATCTCAGTCACCATTCACTTTCATTGCAGCTTTCGTCCACACATTGAAAGTGAATGGTGACTGAGGCTGTGTAGTCTCCTTTTGTAGTAAAATGGGTTGTAAGAACAAGAGGGTGAGTAAATAATGACCAATTCTGTCTTTCTCTTTGCCTGATTCCTGGCCTTTTTCTCCCTTTCTGTTTGCAATAACTGATATCATTTTCTCGCTTGTCCAGACGAGATCACTTGAAGTTTAATGGTTGCCTGTCTGCCTGTGTCTGATAGCGTGCTTTTAAGTGCGCTGTAATGACCAGGTACATTTAAACGGCTGTAAAAAGCTGCTTTGGTTTCTGGGCGAGTAATGATGATGTCAGTCGACACACAGGATGACACCTGTCAGAACGCTCACAGTCATCCCCAGCCAGCCCCTCCATAGCTGTCGCCAAGTTGATACAGAGTGAAAAATATGTATTTTCATCATCATAGGAAAAAGATAAGCTGTCAGGGATGTGGGACGCAGTAGAATTATTATTGTGATTGTCAGCTAACTGATTTTTTTTTCTGCTTTCTCACCGACTCTGGCTGTCTGTTCAAAGGGATTTTATTTGCTGCAGCTTGTGCACATCTCATCCAGATGCGAAGCCAGTGGTGGCTGCAAGATATGAGCAGAGCTGTTTTGATAGTCCCAATCACTCTCTCTTTCTCTTTCCATGCATCTTATCAGTTCTTTCATTACAAGTGGATTAGATTCCATCGTATTCTCTCATTCTACACTCAACACCATTAAATCAAATTAGGTTCAATGGTGCGGGATGGACGTTAATCCATCTGCACAAAGCTGCTTAAGCAGAATCGCTTCCGTTCACTGATATTAAAGGTGAACTTCATAGTTGCAATTTCACTATCAAAGTAAACACTTCAGAAACTGTGGTTTTGTCGGTGGGATTACTGACGGGTGCCCCAGAAGCACTTTTATAAACACAGATAGCGCTGTTCTGAAAAAAACAACAATACATGTCATCTGCTAAATAGCAAGTCCTTTTTTGTTTAGCATCTTCAGGGAGACTTTTATATGCAAATTGGATGGGTGGATAGATAGAGCTGCCTTTGTAAATGAAGGATGTAAACACTCTTCTCTATTCTTTGTTGTTCCTCAGGGCACTCTACAGAAGTTTGTGGATGACCTGTTCGAGACCATCTTCAGCACAGCACACAGAGGGAGTGCCCTCCCTCTCGCTATCAAGTACATGTTTGACTTCCTGGATGAACAAGCAGACAAGCACAACATTCACGACCCGCACGTCAGACATACATGGAAGAGCAACTGGTAAGACATACATACTCCCACAAACTGTTTTCATTATAGTTTTGAAGCTCTGCATGAATATCATGTAATTTCTGTAAATCCAGAGAGGTAGAGTAAATCCCAGAAGAGCAGAAGCATCATCAGAATCACTGCCACCGATGTGGCTGTTACCATGGACATCACTATTGCGATGATTGAAATTAATAATGCTCGTTTCCAAATTAATTTCACCCAACCAATTTAGAGCTATGTTCCCATGGTGGAAGGGGGCTGTGGGGGTTAAATAAACAACTAGCAGATAAAAAGAGAAGGGGGCGGAGTGGATGAGAGTGGAAATTAAAGCTTGCATTACATTTAATGAGTGGTAATCCATCACCTCTCCCAGCATGCCCCACCCAAAAGGGGACATTAAAGCACTGTAGTGTAATATTAGTGCCTTTATAATATGTAAAATGAATTTAGCAAAAATAATAATAATCATTTGTAAATGAAATTACTGTCCAGGTTAACAGTTAAGGGCTGGGTTTCCAAAGCAAAATGTTAGTAGCCAGTGTTGGGTAAGTTACTTAAAAAAAAATGTATCCACTACTGATTACTAATTTACAATTTTAATCAGATTACTTTGCTAATTACTTCATGGTGAAAGTAATCAGATTACCAATTACTTTATGTAACAGGCAAAGGATGGGCAAGGAGGAGGTGGGAACGGTCTGAACAGTCAACAAAACTTTTAATCAGAAACTTAACTTAAAACAAACATGCAACACGGCCGCATGCATCTCTCTCTCTCAACTCTGGTGTGGTCCATTTTTGTTGCTCTCCCCAGGGCTTACTGGAATCAGAAACAGGTGTTACACCCTTACTGCTTTCTCTCTCTCCGGAAGAATGCTCGACCATGCCCCCACCGCCACACTTTACTTTCTAAAACCAAATCAAACCTGTGAAAAAAAAAAACCTAATTTGACACTAAAAGCACTTTTAGTACTTCAATATTGACTGAAAACAATAACAAAATTACAGCAATATGACTAAGACAGCAACTTGGCTAAAGAGATCCAATGTATTTCTAAAAATACAACTTAACTATCTCTAATATGCTTGTGTGTCCTCTATCTACAACCTTCTTAGCTGTGATTGGCATGTATGTGTACAATATGCTTGTTTACCTGTGTTTGTGTTGGTGTGAAAGACAGAAAAAGAATGCTAATGAACTGAAAACCTTTCTGAAAACACATTTGCAAACAGCTTTGATAGTAGTACCATTGTGTATTTGAATGCTTATATATTTTCAGTGTGAATATACAGGTTTGCTTGTATGTGTGCATGAAAAGTATGTCTGTGTGCAGCATGTGTGTGTTTACACAAATTTATTTCTACCTCCATGCTTGTGCTCGGATGAATTGAGTATCCTTCGTCACGTCATACTACGTGCAACTGTAACACTATTGCATTGTGTTTTACTGTGTACAGTACATAAAGAACAAAGTAAATTTCTTATCTACGTCTGCAAATGTTTCCACCTTGTGAGCGATCACAAGGTGATCCCCTGTCAGACAGGAACAAATGCTGTTTTCCATATACTCCCGAAGCCGATCCCCTCTCCTCCTGCAAATGCTGCAGAGGAGGGAGACCCGAGGGAGGCGTGCGAGTCTGGTGTAGAGTGCAGAGATTTGAGGAGGATTTGTTGCCGGCCCAGTCTTGCGTGCCTCTCCTCCAGCCAGGGCTGGGAGCATGCTGAGACAGAGCTCACTGCGATTGATTGAGAGCACGAAAACTTGAAACACTTCACTTTCGTTATCAATTTGAACAAACAACTACACTCCGCTGCATCCATAGTAATGCCACTCACTCATCTGCCGTCGCCTCCATTCATGTCCTCTGTATGCCATGATGATTTGTTAGAGGGCGTGCTCATTAGCTGACACAGCAACACACATACAAGTACCAACATAGGAACATAATACATTTTAAAATGTATTCTACATAATGAATATTATTGTCTTGGCAATAAATGTGTAATCCAAGTAACATCATTTTATTCATGTCTGTAACTGTAATCAGATTACTAAATTAAAAGTAATATGTTCCATTACTGTGTTGCCGCGAAATGTAATTAGATAACTGTAACGCATTACACCAAACACTTCACCTCTAAGCCTTGTTATATGAAACATAAAAACATTTGTAAATTAAGCGCAACTTAACCATATCGTCGCTGTCCGATGAAAAACACGTATCTCCACTTTTGGTAATGTTGACATTTTACCATAAAAAAAGGGAATGTGCTGAATTACCTCTTCCTACTGTTTCAATTGTGCATTGACATGACCAATGAATTGATGTTTAATCAGGCTGTCTGTTTAACAAGAATCTTGTATTGTTTTTCAAAGAGTTTTCCCATGCGCTTGAAAAATAATTTTTTTGAAGATACATGTTTTTCATCAGACAGTGACGATATCTTTCTCACATTTTTTTGTTTATCAGATACAAAGGGACATTTAATAAATTGTATAAATATATTTTGATAATTGGAAAGACATTGTACACTATTTGAGAGGATAAAAAAAATTGCACTGAAATCAACTTTAAATTTGCATGTTACGTTGGCCTTATTTATTTATTTTTAAATAACTATAATGGCAATAGAAATATAATATATTCTTATTAAACGGATGTCTTAACAAGACGCAAGTAAAGTGACCCTGCACTTTAAAAATTAAATACATTTAAATATGGTTAACAGATACATGAGTGAGAGTGTGCAATGAGCGATTCCCTCTCTCTATCCCTCCTCCTTCCTTCCTCTAATGGCTGCCACAAATTGCATGCGGCATACTGGCAGTAAATGCCTGAGTATACTTCATTTTTCCACATTCCGGATCAGCACGTTGATCGCTCATTAAAAAGTAGAACTTAAGTGCTTCACTATGGGAGATATCCAGTCTTTCTGCGCCTCGACAAGGTTACATACAATTTCCATTTTTGCTAGTATTTCTGTACATATTCACCAAAGTTTCAGCACCTTTGGACTGGACATCTCCCATAACGAAGCACTTAACTTCTACTTTTTAATGAGCGATCAACGTGCTGGTTTGGGAAACAGGCATAACTCTGTCATGAACATAATAATCGACATTAGTTAAGATGGTCTAAAAATCTAAATTATATTGTAAAAGCTATTCTAAACAATGCCTACTGAAAAATACATCTTTAAATATTTTCTGATATATAGGCTAATTAACAACCCCTCGCCCCTCTCAAAAAACTGTGCGTGAATCACGTAAATGACATATTTTGGAATCAAACTGTAAATTTCTCCAAAAGGTGACTAGTTTGTATGTATGTGTCAGGGCAGAGGGGATGGGTGGATACAGTCCCCTATTTTCTGTTTTTATAGCCTTAATTTGTTCCAGTCTCCCCCTCAGCGTATTTTAGCGCCATTTGAGAGCGTTAAGTGTTTTTGGAGAGCACAGAGGGTCACTCTTGCATTACACATTAATGGAATCGTTCTCACAGAGAGCAGAATGTTAAATAGTCATTTATCATCCTGTGGTCCTTGTCGTGCATTACAGCCTAATTCCAGTACAAAGTCTGTGAAATTATTATTATTTTTTTTTTATAAATGTGAGAGGTTCTTCGACAGGAATAATGTACTGCAATTCTGCTTTTTGCTGACGGCTAATGTCCCTCACAAACAACGAAAGAGCTCAATTTTCAGGTATTGTGCAAAAAACAACTGGCTCAGCCATATCTATGTGGCTAGATATGCTGCCACTAAAGTTAACTGGGTTGATGATGTGGGTGGGCCATATGTCCAAGTCATATCCTCTTATTTGAGTGTCACACACAGACAGATGCTGCTTCAAAATTATAATAGCGAATATAACAGTCTTGACCACCTGATTCAAGTTTTCCCATTAAATGAAATGTACAACATCTAGATTAAACAAAAAAAAGAAAATCCATCAAAATCAAATGCACATCCCTATTCATTCAATCCCAAAATCACAACCTAAATGATGGATTCCCTGGTTCTATTCAAAATCTCTTCTTCAAATGCATCAAAGGATGCCTTAAGCACCAGATCTTTAACCAAAGCCAGGCAGAGATGTATGGCTGATGAACAGTGTTCTCTTGAATTATCCATCATGCCTTTGTCCGTCTGGTGATTGGGAGGGTGCTTGAGCCTGCCAATCAAAGTAGAAGTCGTCAATGAGAGTCTGTAGATAAATCAGTTTGTTTAGGTTGGGTAAATGAACACTTTACTCACCTACTCAAAATGCAGATGACCACAATTAATGCCAATGCTTCAGTTTTTAAACTATGAGACAGGGGCGATATTGCTGTGTGCATTTCCATTTCCCTTCAGGATTTGTAACTAGTAGCATATCATTGATTCCCAATGGCAATCACACCCACTGGGTCTTGCGATTCTTGATAAATATAGTCCCAAGGTGATTTACAGCGTGCTCTCTTGTGTTAAATAACTGAAATCTTTAAATTGGCACATCAGATGAAACTACAGGTGTAACTCTTCTAACACAAACAGATTTTTGAGTAAAAACTTAAGGTTTCTTAAGGCTGCTTACATAGAAGAATTTCACTGAAATTGTTGTGGCCTTGGAAAATGTTATCCTTAAATGAAAGCCAATGAGTACCATGATAAGATGATAGTCAGTTTAAATGAATTTAAATTGTGTGTAGGGTACAGGAAAGCCAAAATTTGATGTCCTTGTATGAGGACGCGGTGTCAGATGATGTTAAGGGGCGTTCACAAAAGCCATTCATTTTCAAGGAGAGTTGGCGATTAAAGGCAACATTAACAAGGACTGTTGATGAAGCAACAACGTTGAGCAGATTTTAACTTCATACAAATATGCAGAGACATGTTGCAGTAATTACCAATCGGAGTGCAGACAGTGAAGCTACCTGACTAGTACATTTTTGACTGGATACTGCAATCTAGTAGGAACCGATCTCCATCGATTTATGCTACTATAATAAATACAAACTATCACTGTCCCCAATTTAGGCATATCAGGTAAAACAAGTTCCAAAAAGGTCAAATTTTAGACTGATTGGCAGGTTTTCCCTCCCAAAACTGTGATGTTCAAGTAAAACAGAGCTATTGCCCACACAGTATTACAGCTCTTTCCAAATTTACACACACAAAAAAAAGAAAATAAGGCAGAGGAATCCAAGAGATTGACAGAACTCCCAAGAGAGACTTGCGCCGAGCTGAGTGCTATATTTAACCAGGATCTAGTTCATCCAGAAATCATTCCCATCTCCTGATCTACTCAGTCTCTCCTTTGAGAACTCCCTCTGAAGTATGTAGCTTTAGACATGTCCTGCATTTGTTCTGTATGGATAATATGATCTTCCCAGAGGTCAGCAGTGGCAGGTTTATGATGGTGTTGACTCGTGTTGCTAAAGCATTGATATCCTTTCGATAGAGTACAGATAATCCCAGTTGATTCTCTCTGATTAATTTGAGTCATAATACAGTGTTTGCTTCCTAAACCCTCTTTTGTGCAGTTGTTATTTTTTAATGTATTCAGAGGGTGGGTGGTGGGTGTGTGTGGGGGAGAAGCTTTTGTTGAATGTTTTCTCTTTCTCTGTCTCTGCTGCATAACTGTGTCCACTTCACTGCAGATTCCTCTATTATTCTCTCCTTTCTTCTGTTTCATCTCCTCTGTTTTGGGAAATAAGACAAAACCAAAGCTGTCTTGAAAACTAATGAGAACTCTGCAGTCCCTCACCAAACACCATCCTGTGACCCTCGAGGCACACTCACACATACCCAGGGCCTAGGCTAAGTTGATTTCACTTTAGCACAAATGGACCCATGTATAAAGTTGGCTTGTATACGTTTATTGCTTTAGACAGGCACACGATTGCTGGCCAGAACACAGATACAAACAAATAAAATGAGATCAGTTTAGCACTTTGTGCAAGGAGCAAATCCTCAGACATCATGACAAGTTACTACTCTTCCTGTTTTTAAAATTGTGCTTTTTCATACATGAAAGAATGCCAAAGGACTAAAAGCTGTTCCTTTTTCCTTACAGTCTACCTCTACGGTTCTGGGTGAATGTTATCAAGAATCCACAGTTTGTGTTCGACATCCATAAGAGCAGCATCACAGATGCCTGTCTGTCAGTTGTGGCACAAACCTTCATGGATTCATGCTCAACGTCAGAACACCGCCTGGGCAAAGACTCCCCCTCAAACAAGCTGCTGTACGCCAAGGACATTCCCAGTTACAAGAGCTGGGTTGAGAGGTAGGCGTGTGTGTGTGTGTGTGTGTGTGTGTATGTGTCTTGAAAAGTGAGTGTGTTTGGTAATTTGTTAAACGAGACCATCATACACTTGCTAGGTGGGGGCAGTGGTTAATAAAAGATTGCTTTTTGTTGTGTATTGTATGTTTGTGGCTGGTTTTGCCAGAGGCAGGCTGGGCTGAATGAATCAGTTTGATGTATGGCTCATATAGAGGATGGTTTTACATTAATTCAGTATGATGTGTGTCAAGGTTTGTGGTTGCTGAGGTTTGAGCTATATGTTGTTGAGTATTGTTTCAGTATTTACACTTGACGAAGAAGAGAATTTGAATACATTTGTATTTGCGGAAGAATGAGAGAGAGTGTATGTGTGTGTGTGTGTGTGTGTGTGTGTGTGTGCGCGCCAAGATTTTGTATTATGTCCTGCAGGTATTGTGTGTTTGTTAGAGCTGGTGGTAATCAGACTAAAGTGTGTTGTAGAGGTACAGGATGATGAATTGCAGCTCTATTGTAGTTCAATAGATCTACAGGGTCTCCCCAACATTGCACCAGAGCAATTAGTCACTGTTTGGTGAGAGAGACAAACTTTTCTGCTTTTCCCACAATCTGCTGGGTTAATGCTCTCTGTTTAACAATGCCAAGAATGGAGAATCATGGGTAAACTGAGCTGCAGAATACCATCTTTCCACACAATAACAATACAATGACTGTCAAAGAAATTTTAATTATTCCTTTGTTTTCGGAAGAACAGCTCATTTCAAAACATACCACCATTACAGAAGCTTCAGTCCTATTTGGCAGTACAAGTATATACTAAGGTTGTGTAAAACTACATATTTTAAAAATCGACTATTCCGTGGATTGCCTGAATGACTAGTCGAATGAGAAAGGAAGCCCTGTATAATTAGGTTGGTTTAAGTCAATCATGTCATTCTGATCGGACCTTTTTCTTAGAGGGCATTTACATAAAATGTGTTCAAAAACAGCTAGACACAAGCACAATGGTCTCAAGACACGTTTTTAAAAGTTGAACTCTTTTTTTTACCTTGACAGTTCACCTCAAAAACACGCTAATGGCAGGACATTAAAAAAAGACAGCATGAGATGCAATATAACAGCTAAAGATGTGTGAGAAAACAAATCTTGATAAATTAGTAGACCATCATGACCCATCCCTAAGCACAACATTGGACAGCCATCACCCATCCTCCACCAAATTTCACTGTGGGTGCGAGATACTGAGTCTTGAAAGCCTCTCCAAGTCTCCGTCTAACCATTAGACAACCAGGTGGAGGATCGGTGATAATCTGGGGGTGCTTCAAGCAAGGCTGGAATTGGGCAGATTCATCTTTGTGAAGGGCGCATGAATCAAGCCACTTACAAGATTATACTGAAAGAAAACTAGCTTCTTTATGCTCTGACAATGTTCCCCAACTCCGAGGATTGGTTTTTCAAGCAGGACAATGCTCCATGCCACACAGCCAGGTCAATCAAGGTGTGGAAGGAGGACCACAGGATCAAGACCCTATCATGGCCAGCCCAATCTCCAGACCTGAACCCCATTGAAAACCTCTGAAATATGATAAAGAGGAAGATGGATGGCCACAAGCCATCAAACAAATCTGAGCTGCTTGAATTATTGCGACAGGAGTGGCATAAAGTCACCCAAAAGCAATGTGAAAGACTGGTAGGATGCATGAAAGCTGTGATTGAAAATCAGGCTTATTCCACCAAATATTGAAGTCAAAAGTGGAACTGTTTGGAAGACAGGGGTCCCATTACACCTGGCGCAAATCAAACACAGAAACCACAAAAAAGAACATAATACCAACGGTCAAGTAAGGTGTTGGTATGGTTAGTGTGATGGTGTGGGGATGATTTGCTTCTTCAGGTCCATGGCAACTTGTAATAACTGAGGAAAACTTTAATTCTGCTCTCTATCAGAAATTCCTAAAGGAGAACATCCGGTCATCAGTCTGTGAGTTGATTTGCTCAAGCACAAATGGATTATGCAGTAAGACAATGATCTTAAGCACAGGAGTCCACCTCTGAATGGCTCAAAAGAAGCTAAATTAAAGTTTCAGAGTGGCTTAGTCAAAGTCCTGACTTGAACCCGATTGAGATGCTGTGGCAGGACCTTAAATGGGCAGTTCATACATTAAAACCCTCCAATGTGGCTGAACTAAAGCAATTCTGCACAGAAGAGTGGGCCAAAATTCCACCACAGCATTGTGAAAGACTGATCTCCAGTTATCGGAAGCATTTGGTTGCAGTTGTTGCTGCTAAAAGTGGCACAACCAGCTATTAAGTTTAATGGGGCAGTTAGTTTTTCCACATGGGTGATATAGGATATTTGATTTTATATATATATATATATATATATATATATATATATATATATATATATATATATATATATGTTTGAAAACTGTATTTTGTGTTTACTCAGGTTGCCTTTGTTTTATATTTTGTCTCATTTGAAGATCTAAAACAATTTAATGAAAAATACACAAAAACAGAAGAAATCAGGATGGGGCAAATACTATTCCACAGCACAGTATAGCTTTGTATCTTAAGGCTTAAATTGATTTTATATACCAATATAAATTGTCTATGTATGAATTTCTTTACAAAACTACTATTTAATATATATATATATATATATATATATATATATATATATATATATATATATATATTTTTTTTTTTTTTTTTTTAATAGGTTGAATAGTGAAGGATAAGCATACAAGTGCCCAAAATGCATATAAACTCCTCAATACTGTTTAAAATGCATATGGAAAAGTAGATGTGTCTAAACTTTTGACTGGTAGTGTACTTGCAATTCAGTACCACAATAGGGAATAACCAGCAGTGACATTTTAACACAGTATTAATTAGAGCCAGGTGAGCTGCCAATCATAGCCCTTGTAAGGTGCATTTGCAAAGTGTTGATAAACCCAAATGCGTGAACTTGTTTATGTACTGTACCTGTCACTGGAGAATAAATTCCTATGGGACGGCATACCTGTATGCCATTTTCCTCCACTGATAGCACCATGGTTCACTGCAGCACATACCTGCACCTGCCTCTCAAGTTACTTGTAGAAGCCTAGTGTGTCTACACTCTAAAACGGACATATGCACAAACAGTTAGTCAGTGATTATATTTAGTCAAAACGTTGGCATGGTGTAGGAATTAAAAATGTAAATGACCTGCCTTAATTAAAGAGTCAACAGAGGCTTTGCAGCTGCAGGTGACAGTGACTGATTTCTTTTCCTCCACCATTCCCCTTTCACTCACATATACACTCCAGCCACCCACACAAAGACAACAGAAAGAATGTGTGTATATATATTTATGTATTTTCCTTTGGATGTGCTAGTATATTTAGTGTTAGTGTAAGGTGAATTATTAACATTCTAGGTATCCTATAGATTCTGCTGATAGCTAAAAACCAGTTCATTAAGTCTGACAGTCAGTCGCTAATGTCAGCTGCAGCTGTACAGCCACTGAAAGTAAATGCAAAACTGATTCTAATGGGCAGGGCAGATCTCAGTCAAACACTCCCAAAGTTCACCCTGAAACACATTATTCCAAATGAACTGCTATTCTTTAAGCCTGTGCATGTTCCAAGCATTTATATAAAAAAATTATATAATTATATAATTTTTTTTTCTCACAGATATTACTCAGACATTAGCAAGATGCCTGTGATCAGTGATCAGGATATGAATGCATACCTGGCAGAGCAGTCCCGCATGCACATAAATGAGTTCAACACCATGAGCTCCCTTAGCGAGATCTACTCTTATGTGGGCAAATATACAGAGGAGGTATGTAAACATTTTAGTCTCTATATCAACTTGTTAAATTGCCATAATGTGTGTGAATCTCATTAAACCTGTTAAGAACCATGTCTAAGTCATATTTAACACACTCCCCACCCAGTGTTTGGAACAACGTGAAGGTGAAAAATTATGACAGAATTGGTTATGTAGAGACATGTGTCTGATGTATCATCTCCCATTGGCAGATTGTGTCTGCGCTGGAGCAGGATGATGGTGCCAGGAAACAGAGACTGGCCTATAAGCTGGAGCAGGTGGTCACCTTCATGAGCCTGGAGAGCTGAGGACCGCATTTCCCAGTGTGCACTGGGAGATCCATCAGAAACCGAGCCGTGCCTGAGTGAAGACCTGTCCATCTATCTCATCTCTTCTGTTTGCAATCTTCCCACAAATACAAGCGTTTGCATCATATTATCTCTGCTTCCTAGAAGAGTAGAGATAGGAACTGGAGGGTGGGTGGAGGAGCCAATGAACTACATTACCCATGTGATGCAGTAGTGTGGGTTGCCTTCCAGCTCTGCCATGTAGAGGAAGGTTGGCTCCCTATGAGTTCTGCTTCACTGAATCCTCTATCCTTCTCTCTGACTGGAAAAAAAAATTAAAAATTAACATTTCTGTTGCCTTCAAAGTTTAGCTAATAAGCAGAAACCACTATGTTTGGTGTCAATTTGCTCTGACTTTTATGACTAGGGTAGTGTATGGCACTAATATAGAGTCCAGTTCATTGTAGTACCTTTATTAAACACTGAAACACAAGACAAAAAAATGGAACTGCATGCATCTGAAGAATGCAGACCATTTGGGCCATTTCAAAAGACACCTTGAGAATGTGGCATTTACATGATGTGCAAGATGATTTTTACATTATAGCTGAGCGCTTTGATAAGAGAACAATCAAGCCTGGACAACCTGCCTGCTAATTCTCACTTTGAAGAGAGTGGGGTGCATTTAAATCCCTTGAGACACAGGGAGTTAGTGTTTCAATTCTTCTGTCTCTTCCAGGAACCTACTTGACACTGAAACTTAAAGAGTGTCACTTTATGGCATTCGCATATCTCTACACATCACCCCTCTCAGCCTTCAATTCGGCATCTAACTGGCTTCTGCACATCTCTCAATTTAATCTCTAATGAATGGAGTTAAAGCCAAGGTTTGATCCCCTTAGAAGTAAGCACACACACACCTCACCCTGCAGCAGTAGTAGATTGCCATGCCTCCTCTCTTTCCTCCATCCTGGTGGCCAGGACTTATACTGTGCAGGAAGAGGACAAAAATCTCTGTAATCTTAAAAAAAAAAGCACACTTTCAATAGATGTCTCAGTTCAAACATACAGTACGGGGGACTTAAATGACAAAATATCCTACTCAGAATTAGTTGTTGATGGGTGGTAGAGTTGCTGAAAGTGCACATGTGCAGCCTGCACTGTTCACTGCCACAGGGTCAATTTTACTCTGAACACTCTGGAAGCAGCTGGAAAACACACACACACACACACACACACACACACACACACACACAAAGTTGGTCAGCAGAAAACCAAAGGAGCTTAATTTAAAAAAGAACACAGATTGTCTGGTGAATAAATTGGAGTCTCTATACAAACTGAACACAAGTTTGTTATATGATCTGAAACACTCTAGCCCTCTATCTGCAGTCTTATATTTGTTTCTCCTCATTATTCTGTGCGTGTCCCGAAGTGAGTGTCTTTGTTGGGTTATTGCACAATTGGGAGAATTGGAAAAAAAAGACACCCAGACCTGAAGTTTAAGGGCTTGCTGTAGTTGAAGTGTACTGGCCTTGAGAGATCTAACCTGGGCTTATGATTCCCAAATGACAACGTTGGAGTGACGAGGACTCAAAAGTAATGGATGTTACCTTGACAAAGGGAAAGAGACCATTTATTTGCCCTCCTTTCTTTTTCCCTTGACAGCGTACCCCATGTGGTGGTGTGAATGGGTGGAGACCAGCCCAGGTCCACCTTGGGTTCTTTATTGGCTTTTTCAGCGCATGTATTTCAATTTAAACTTAAAAGAAAAATAGAAAAAGAATAAGCCTTGCAATTGATGATGTGGATGTGTTATTTTCTTTCTTTTGCTTGGAAGAACAAGACAAAAAGTGGCTGTCATCTTAAAAATTACAAACTTCGTTAAGGTGGAACCTTTATCCTGTCCTTCCATTCAACTGCCATGACCATGTTTTTGTGAATGTGTTAGATGCTAATAAGATTAAGGTTGATACTTTTAGCAGATATAGTATATACCCTTGCATGCTGACCTATTTGGATGATATGAAATGATCTGCCTTGCTAGCAATTTATCTAATACTACTAGGAGTTTCTAAAGCGAACCAAACTCATGTTAGACTTTTAACATTGCTCATGAGGAACATCCTCTTTCTGTCAGGTAGATTGCCTTTTTCTGAGACCCTTGAAGCTCTCTATTTGTGTTGCCTCTAATGTGCAATGCTAAAGAGTTAATTCCCTTTAATACGTTTATTTGAACTCCGTTTTGCATTTCTGAATGTTTCTGTGAATATGTTAGTATTATACAGTAAGTTTTAATCATTTTGATACAACCTAATGTTTTCATGTCAAACCTGATTTCATTAGCTTCCAACCAAATTATTTTTTGATCTTGTTTTGGATAGTATGTATGTATGATTGCTTTGGGGTCCCTTGTGCTATTTCTCAGCATAGTTTAGTAACAGAGGATTGTGTTTACGAGTTATTTCAGGTGCACAGTTGCCCAGACAATTATTTTAATGCGGCAAATAATAAATTACCACTGTCACAATTTTTAGGTATTATGTTTTGGATCAATATTTCTAAAAACAACTGAATTACAACCCATAAATCTTGGAGCTCGTTTAAATCTAATGAAATCGTAAACTTATGATAATGTGGGGGAATAAGCATTTGTATGAGTTGATATTTCAATTAAGTTAATTTTTGTGAATTCCCTTATGACTCTAATACTGTGTTTACGTTCCTTGTTTCATCTCTCTTGTACATCCCCAGCCCCCTCCCTCATGTCCAAAAGACCTGATAAAGTTTCCACCTTAAACATTTCGTAAGAACTAAAAAGTCCTTTTAGCTCAGTGTTATGAAGACCTGTTAGAAAAGACTTTAATATTTCCAGATTTGATGCAAGAAAAAGTTATCCTGATGGGAGGAGAAAAAGCGAGAGAGAGACCAGCGGAAAGGCAAGCTTCTCTAACTTTGTTATAATTAATTGTATACCTGTGTATGTAAATATAATGCATTCCTATTTTGCAGTCAAAAACAAAATACTATTTGTATTATAGAATAAAGTTTATTATGAAAGTATATTGTCTCTGTCTTTTAGTTTGCATGCCCCCTTTGCTTAACTATTCAAACTAAACTAAAACTACTTTTAACAAGGCTATTTTTGTACACTGAAAAAACATATTACGTTTTTTTTTTTTTTTAAGAGTATATCAAATGTATTTTTAACACTAATTCTTATATTTTATTTGGCATGAAAATCAATGCATAAAATAAACTTAAAGGAAAGGGTTTCAAAAGTAGTGCCACAAGATGTGAACATGTTTTTAAGTGTGATTAAAATTGCTTATTAACAAATGTGTGTAAAGTTATATCCAATATTACAACTTTGTTGTCATGAAGGCATAACACAGTTAAACCATGTAATTCCAGTATTAGATGCACCTTTACATATAAGTTTAAAAAATATAAAAAAAAATATAAAATGTTTATATCCTGTGGCTATACTTTTGAAACTGTGTATTTGAATGTTTCTGGACTGGCCACATTCAGTTCCATTGTAAGGGTCTTGCTGTAACCACACTTCTTTTTTAGAAATGAGGGATGAGTCGAAATACAGTACTTTTTTGTGATAATCAACATTATGCCACAAACGCTGTCAATTGAGTTTAACTTGTATTGAACACATCTCTTGTATCTTTTCAGCCTATTTAATTTTAATAATGGCTTTTTAAATGTTAAAAAAAGTTATATTTACCCATTTTATCATCAACAAATCACACTATTTGTACTGATAATGGTGAAATTCTTCCTATACCCAGTACTAGCAAAGCCAATAAGAAAGAAGTGGTATTACCCATCCCTAAAAACCACTAAGAGGGGGATACTTCTGGAGTTATGTGCAACAATGGAGAGGTGACACCTCCATATCTCTGTGATCTGATTGGACCAGACAGAATAAGGATCTACTGATCAATTTGTTGGCTCAACCTCTATGTCAAGGTCTCAAGGTTTTTTCTTGTTGAGGAAAACTGGAGCATTTTTACAGACTCGTGCTTTAACCTCCCTCTCTCTCCCAGTGCCAGGGGGCTCAATTGCCTCCTTTATTACATTTCATCTCATTGCATTGTATCGCTTCTCTCAGTTAACGAGAAACCGTTACCTCTACAACTCTGCCTGTACTTTTCTCCTGACCTTTCAGCATTTCTCTCTTGAAAGGTTAGAGCAAGATGATGGCTTTAAAACCTCTTCACAAAAATGGCACCTAACAACAGGTGCTAAAAGCATGTCTGCCCTTGTTGAGTGATGTCTTGCATTTTAGTCTCGAGCACAAGGTCATCTTAATGGCAAAGATATATTGCATACAAATTATGCAAGTAAACAATAAAAATATAACAAAAGTATATATGCAACATTCATTGATGGAATGATTTTTCATAAGCTAAAATGTGACAAATTTGATGAAAAACCAATGATAAAATATAATTGGTAAAATTAATATTTTCGAATTCTACCTAGAAGTGTTTCCTAGAAGGTTCCTTTATAATTAAAAGCATTAGATGAGAGAGAATTTCTTTTATATTTAAGCAAAATTAACATTGTAACAAAGTACCCGTATGAATCGATCTGTATCAATACCCAGCCCAAGCGTGAACGTGGCAAAATCAATGCATTTTCAACTGAAAATGTATTAGTGTGGACAAGGTCTTAATGTATTGCATTGAAAATCTAGAACTGGGGTTCTGTCCTCTTTGGAACTGAAACTGTGGATTCTGGAACATTCTGGCAGAATTCACTACAGCTGCAGTGCAGGCCAGCTAATAAGAATGCAGGGTGAATGATGGCAGACTAATTCCTGGGATTGACTAAAATGGCTATTGACAGCTGCGGGGGACCAGATGGAAGCAATAGTCATTATTAGTTGTGCTTTGTCCTATCTGTCTGGGTAAACATATGTGAAAAGACAACAGATCTGTTTAAGGCGCCCATCAAGTAAACAGAGAAGACCAAACAGTGAACATGAATCAACAGAGACACATCAGACATCAGTAGATGGAAAAGAGCTAATGCTATTCTGCTATCCACAGTTCATGCAAAAAGTTTAATGTAACTAAATAGGATAAAAATATCAAACCTTAAAGGGGAATAGAGTTGCAATCATTGGCGTGATTTAGAACTCAGATGTAGCTAAGACGAGAACTGCTGAAAAAAAATTAAGCCACAAAGAAGAATGTTAAATTTCTTCACAGTGTTCCATTGAATGGGTGCTGCATAGTGATAGACCAGCTATAGACCAATCAGCACCCAGGACCGTTCCATTTTGAAATTTCTAACATGGACATAACGGTGTGTCTATATGAGTGATCGAGCAGCACTGCATTGATGGCTTCTCTCTCTCTTTCTTTCTTAAAGCTCCCCCAGCATAAATTCTACTATACTCATACATATCCACTCCATAGTACCAATTACAAGCCCTCTAGAGAGAACTATTGATCTATTCCTTGTGAAAACCAAAACATGGATTTAAGGACTGGTCCTTCATTTGATGCTTTGGAATCAGTTAACAGCTTTCATTTTCAAAGTTCCTAGTCTGTAGCTTTGCTTAATTTTCTAATAAACGTGTGACAATCTTACAAATACATGTTTCATATGAGGGGAAGAATTGATTATCTGGTGCAGACCATGTTCAATTTTGATCCATTATTATGTTTGCATGTCTCAGACAACATTGACTGTTTAATAATCAAATTACAGTTCTGTTGTATGCTGAAATCAGACATAGGTATTCTCAGGAGTAGTCATGGTGGAAAAAGACAGGCTATTGAAAATTAATAAGGCTGTATGCAATCGTAAACCACATAATATGTATGAGAACAGTTGTTTCCTGATAGGGGCAAATTTGAGAACTCATTACGCTGCTTTAAGGATCTAAAGCAGCACAAACCGGAGCCACATGCCCAAGCACTGTAAAACAACACTAAATGTGGTGAGGATTGACTGATGTTACTATAGATTGAAAATGTTTTTAAAATATATTGCCTAGCAACCGCCATTCCATAACAAATGAGCCAGTTTGTCAAACTGCATGTCTCCAAGCTTTTATCCCACACATTTGTCTGATAAAAATGGACCTATGGTTTTACCATCCCTCACACTGAAAAAAAATAAAAGAAATATATATATATATATATATATATATATATATATATATACACACACACACACACACACACACACACACACACACACACACACACACACACACAATTATTTAGTATTTTGGTCTTGGATTCCAGTAGAAAAAATATCTGAGTATCCTTTAAACAAGATACATTTACTTGAGAAGCAAAAATGTGTAAGATAATCCTTGTTTTTCAGAGAATGTATCTTAAGTGTGACATGCAATCAATGTATCATTTCAGTTTATTTTCTTACACCGTTAGCAGTTTTTTTATTTCTTTTTTTAAGCATAAACTTCGCAAAATAATGTTACAATTATGCTTCGAAAAAGAGACAAATTTACTTAATTCAAGATCGTAATATCTTAATTTTTTCTTTTCAAGTAAATTTATCAACCTCCTGAGACCCGAGCGTGACTGCGGTGTGCATTTTCCATTTCCGTATTTGATTTAAAACTAGTAGCCCCTAATAAAATAATCAAAAACATTTATTTTTCTAGAGCAAATAGTTCTAAATATTGATGTCCACATAGGTGTACAGTGGGACTAAGTTGTGTAATTTTAAATATCAAGCTATAGAAAATATTTGAAATTGTTCATTAAGTTTCCAGGAGTGTTGGTTGTTCATGTTTTTGAGATGTTACAGACTTTGCATCACAAATTAGCATAATCAGTTCTGATTCAAAGTATTTTCCAGCATCATCCAGTCAATATTAAAATAAAATTATACATTATTAATTCTGAATCTATGTACTGATTACAATTGTCCTGTGTCAGCCAAACGGGTTGACTGGTCCAAACATCTTCTCAGCCTGAAACTGAACTTAAGGTCGGATTTTAGGAGTCAATGCACTTAGCTGCATAGAGATATATAGGATGCTCCCCTGCTCCCTATTTGGTGAATGCCTTAACCTCCAGTGAGCTGTCTGTCTGCACTGGTCTCAGAACAGTTTTAAATGCTCTGTATTTTCAACCTAACTCCATATAAAGCCCCTGAAAGCAAAATCTTTCAGCTTTTAGATGAACCCATTGATTCTCAATGTATAAATGCACAGTGAATATAGGATTGCATTTACTGTTAGTGAATAGAATTGTATTGTACAGTAATAACAAATTGAAATACAATTTAAAATTAAGTAAAATGACCCATGATTTGTTAATGCTGAAAGTTATTAAAAATAACTAACATGTTTTTTCAACTTTTGAGGGAATAATGTCCCCAAATCCACATATGTGGACATCGTGTTTATCAGTGCGCTGACGTGCGAAATGTATTTATTTATTTTTTAAAGCAGCATATCACATGAAACTAGAGAAGCTACTCATAAACAAACAGGTTTCAATAAAAAACTTTCTTACCAGAGGCACTTTTGTTGGCTCTGCACCCCTAGAAGCGCTTCAAGGAAATCAACACTGTGTTGCGTATAGCGAGGACAACGACATCCACGCATGTGGACACGGGGGTCGCACAAGGTTACAGATGTTTAGAAGACAAAAATACTGATTAAGAAAATATTTTTTTGCATTGCAGTGAACCATCATTAAAACCAGCCTTTCAGATACTGAAAATGATGGCCGCTCTTGATTAAAACTGGCTCAGTCTTTCCTTATGCTTTGTCTCTTGAACTATTTCTAACACATGTTCTCAATCTGTCTCTCTTTCCGCCTGTCTCACTCCTTCAGTCACTTTTCTGATGCTGACACACTCTTTTCTCCAATATGAACAGTGCTGTAATTAAATTTATTCCCCAATCTCTTCAGTCAAACAGTGGAAAGATGCCCATCACCTGTGTCTGCCCAGCCTTCCCCAACACAGCCGTCTCTGCATCAATAAACCCATCTCAAACATCAACAACTGACTCTGCATTAATTTATGATATTGATTTATATCAAGAAGCCGACAGACATGAATGCCATGTCTTTGTTGCTGTTCTTTGAGAATATTGCATGTGCACTGGGAAGAACAGGCAAGATTTAAAATGAAAAGCAACAAAACTACCAATTTGAATATCAATGCTAACATATTTCAGACGGTTTCAAAGGCTCATGGCCTCAAAAAAGCCTTCAGGCAGTTCAACCATTGTTATTTTATTCTGCACTAACAACTCTGGAAATATTTCACCCTGCAACCCACTACAAACAACAAACAAAAGGCCAGCACGCTACTTTTTCCTCGGATGGCACTGCAGTAGAACTGCCGCAAGACAATTTGGTGGGACCAGTAGGGATCATTTACCCAGTGGTTTTTACTCATTCGCCGTTAAAAGGATAGTTCACCCAAAAATGTAAATTCTGTCATCATTTACTCAACCTCAAGTCATTCCAAACTCATATGACTTTCTTTCATTGCACAAAAAAGGAGTCATTTTGAAGAATGTATTGGTCGCTCTTTTCATGCAATTATAATGAATGGGGACTGGATATTTTAAGCCTCAAAAAGCATCATATACTGTAAGTATAATATACGTGGTCCATATAACTTGTGAGCAAAATCTTCTGAAATCATGTGATAGAAACAAAACTTAATTTCATAAACACTGTCTGATTCGTGGGCAAATCCTTTAGGGCGCATTTGTGAATCAGGTCAACCGATTTAGTGAAAAGAATAGGATTCGTTCTTGAATAGGACATCGCTACTTCTCTCATAAAAATGCCAACGGGGGGGGGGGGGGGGAGATATTCAGTAAATAACTATTTCAATGGAAGACTGTTCCTCTCACAAAGCTGTCTCATTCATGAATGAACTGAATGTTCTGGTAAGCTCGTTCAAATTAATGACTCATTCATCTCATCCATGAACAAAGATCCGCTGACCGACTGAATGAGAGACAGTGCTGCATGCGAGTCAATCAAAGAGAGAAAGGGGAGAAATGCACTAAGACAAATTTATAAGTATACACAAAACCTAATTCCCAATTCATGAATGTATATAAATGGCTAAAGGGAATACAGTGTAAAGGGCATGAATTACAAATGGTTGTTGTGCTTTGGTGCACAGTGTAATATATTTAGGAGTTTCTTGGAAATTTTTCTACATCTTGGTAAAGGTTAAGACCAGCATTTGACATAATATAGGTGAATAAGACCCGCTATTTGTGTGGAAAAGGTCATTGTGTTTAAACTTTTAAAAATGAAGCTTCTTCCTACATTTGTAGTCATGCAAATTCCATTAGTGTTGTTTTTAATGATTGACTTTAGTGCAAGATGATTTTATTTGAGAGTGGGCTGTGAAGGAGCATATTATTGGTTTGAGCCATTAAACGAATACACCCCTCACAGAACCATCTTGTTCATGAACAAACTGAATGTACTAGTGCACTCATTTGAGCTGCCAGTCATTCGTTCAGTTCGTCAATCTTGTTCAACAATAAAAGGGGCTGGATGAATTAAAGTGAGTGATGACCACACATTACAATGACATACAAACATTAATGAAACTCATAATTATTTTATAGGCTATTATTTTTGTCTTTTCTTTCTTTTTTTTGTATAGCTTGATAAAAAGTTGTGCTCAGCAGCTCACAATATGATAGATATGCTTTGTTGTCATTTGTTGTGAAATGTATACAGTATGATGCTTAAACATTCTGTAATGCTGAAGTGTCTTAGTGGAATTGTAGACAGGCAAATTTTAAGTATAATTAGACTTATTCTGGTCATGAATCAAGTGGCTCAGTGTAATAACTTAGAAGACAGTCATGTGGCCCATCTACAGGCCCAAAAACATAACATGCAGAAATGGTAAATGAACAAATTCAAACAAATCTTTTTGGTGAATGAAATATAAAAGGATCAATCACTGAAATTAATCAAAATCATCACCACTAAGCTCCATTTGTATTCCACTGTATAACGAAAGCCATACTGGTTTGAAACAACATGAGGTTGAGTAAATAAAGACAGAATTACCCCTTTACGAGTCCTGCAAACAACGGTATCCTCAAAATAAATGTTATGATGACTACACTTGTGTACTTCAACTATATAGCCACACAGTTACATGACCTGTTGGTGTACATTCGCTGAGTGCATTTTCATCTACCTGCGCTGTGTGTATCTCGAAATCCATTTGCATGTGTTTGTGTCGAAAACATGTGGGCGGCAGTGGATAAGGTGAGCCTCATTTGCATGTAAAGTGCATTGGGTGTCTACAAAAGCTCTATACAGATTCTCATTTATTAAAATTTTGTGTGTTTAATCAATACGTCACCATTGTGCGTCACAGACAATGTAGGACGAGTTTGAGAGGACGCATATAGAGACGAGTACATATCTCACAAATTAGAACTGTGATACTGCACTTAATATATAGCAGATAAACGTTAATGAATGAGGAATTCACTCGCCCGTACCAAATATGCTACCATCTTCTTACCCCCCAGAACTGCGCACATTATGCCATTCATATTTCATTTGTGTTGTAAAGTTTGCTTCCACCCACTGGGTTTAAGATTAAAATGCATGAAAGGTAGGCACATGGCCGCTGTGAAGCAGATAGGTGCAAAGAAACTTTGCCACACCATATTTTGTGTGAGCTCGTTTAATTTTCTCTCCCCATATGGAGGAGTCATCATTCACACAGACTCTGTAGAAGGAGCTAGCATGAAAAGGAATCAACTCCAGTGTCTTTCATGCTAAAGTGCTCACATCTATCTGTGTTAAAAGTACATCCTTGTGGCAAGTAGTTTGCATGTTAACTGTTCTGCGTATGGTGCCATCACACCATAATGGGTGAGAGGTCAAACCACAGTAAAATTTCAGGAGGTCAGTGAGAGAATGGTGTGTTGAAGTTATGTTTTAAAGCTCCTGATTTATTAAATTAAATATCAAGGTTATCAGCTTGAAGAACTTGAATTAGTTTATATAGAAACTTTTGCATTGTCCTAATTTGATTCATCTATCTATGGGGAATATGCAGCAAAGGGCTTCCCTTTTAAATGGGTTTTAAAATGATGTTGCTGTTGTGAATTAAGATGTTAGCATTAACTCTTTTGGAAATCTCATTAAATCAACAAAGGCATTCACAGAAGAAACTTTTTCCACAGCCAGACATTACAATTCATGAGAATAATTTAACGATAATGTTTGTCCATTGATATAATGCGTTTTAGAACATGAATGCCTGCTAAGATAAAAATGTCCATTTATCTTCATGAGGGGATGAATGTCAAAATGAAAATGCAAATCTCTGACTGTTAGCATTCTGAGAGGCTAATGTCTCATCTGACATTTACTATCAAGTTAAAAGTTGGACAGTGCGCCTCCTATTGGTTTCAAAACATCAATCGATCTTGTCAGGGAAGGCAAAGACCTTCCAGTTGTCATTGAATGATACTTTGAATGATTAATAGCTGGACAAAGCCAATCGATTTTTGTGGGAAAATGGGGTGTGATAATGTGCAAAATGATTGGCTTCCTCTTCTGGTCCTTTAGATGGATAGAGATAAAAAAGGGGAACTATCAACTGCAGTAAGGCCTGAGGACAAACCTGTCATTCAAGTTCACGGTCAGGAGTAAAAAATCCCCAGGGGACAAGATTAATTCTACAATGTATTGTTTATTTAGCCATCACAACTGGGTATTTACACTTGGTCTCTTCAGGCATTTTTATTGATCAGATAGTTATCTATAGTAATAGACTAGGGCTAAATGCCCTCTGGGATGCATTAGATATGGATAGAAATCTGATCACTCATATCACATCAGGAGGGTGTTTGAGATGCAGACTAGACGTGACTATAGCTTTTGTTTTCAGAAACCAGATCACTCCAATTATTGACAGGTTTTAAAATCACTAATATAAAGTGACCCTTTCTAGTTAGCCTTCGGCATTGACATTTTTGGCTGGAAAGCTTTTGTCAGAGGACATTGCAGCTTTTGTTGCAATGGCATCCATTGTTCATTCTCAATTAATTTTAAAACTTAGAAAATAAATCTGTACAGGAATAGGTCGAACACTCTGCATACCGTGAACATATAAGTCTAATTTACCCTCACTGAGCACTTTATGTGCAATGCAAAATTGCAAAATCATTCAGATACGTGTCAGAAGCTTCAGTATGGGAAAACATTTTGATCTCCATTATTTCGAATGTAGCATGATTGTTGGTGCCAAACAGGCTGGTTTGTGTATTTCTGTAACTGCAGATCTCCTGGGATTTTCATGCACTGACAGAAAGGCTACGGTAACTCAGATAACCACTCTGTACAATTGTAGAGAGCAGTATATAATGTCAGAATGCACAACACATCGAACCATGCTTAATTAATAAACAGGCTTCTTTTTGTTTGCCTAAAAATTATGACGAAATTCATTGACATTTTGTTCTGCTAAGGCGTTGGTAATATTTCTCCTGTTCATGCACATCGCTGAAATTCTTGACCTAAGGGGTCTTAGCAAGTCGAAGACCACTGATGACTGGTTAAACTTATTGTGGTTTGGACATGAAGTTCTTTATTTTTCTGAAAAATAATTTTAAAATGATGCAGCACATAGCATAAATGGAGGCTTTTATCACCTAAGATGCTTTAGTTCGTTCAGGAGATAAAAGTTTGGCTTCTTCCATTGTATAAATTAGGCTTTAGTGTCTATGAGAACATGTGATTGCAAAGTTAAATAGTAAAAATAAAGCAAAGTGCTGATGAGTGTGTCTATGATGTTTAGCACTCAACTGCAGACAATTTATAGTGGGGTTCTTGCAATTCTTAAAGACAAACCTAAAAAAATATAACAATTGGAAAGACCTTCTGGATCTGGCAAAACATCTGGGGACAAAGCTTGTTTCAAATCTAACTTAGAAGGTTTATAGTTGTGTAAATCAGTGGTTCTCAACTAGTAACCAAAAATGGGGAGCTGGTTTTGATACAGTCACAGACAGCAATTCCCATATCTTTTGTTGCTGATGTCAAAGGCTGTGCATTTAAATTCATGTGTCACTGCCAACATGGACCGGTTGCATGACATGCCCTCATCCTTGATAACAACAGTCAAAACTACGACCCAGAATGCATTAAATACAATGATCACCCATCTAACCATATCTGTGACTGTCTGAAAATGTTTATTACCATGCCTTTCGTCCTTGCCAGATAACAAGGCAAAGTCACCATTTTTCAGCTACATTTTGAATGAAAAATTCTGTCAGCTCAGTCTAGCCTTGTTGCACAACAGGATGCTGCAGTCTTAGATCTCAGGGCAGACAACCCCAGGCAATCTGACACGTTTTCTTATCAGATTTTCCACAGTCATATTTGGCAGATTGAAGAATGTTGGAGACAGAATGGAATGAATGAGTCCAAATGTCTGAGGAAGTGTTAAATTTAGCTTCCACTGCTAGCAGCCTGTGCAAACAAACCTAATCAAAATACTGACCGAGTTGAGGTAGCAAGCGATTGGACAATTCCAATAATCATGAAAAACATTCCCCAGAGAACACCGTGCAGGCAGTTTTGATTTAACATATTAGGCCCAACCAGAGGCCCTGGCTAAATGCTAAAGTCCAATCACTGCTCAAAGCCCATGATGAAGCCTTCAGATCAGGTGACAGAGGGGCACTCAGAGCAGCCAAGATTAATCTTACCCTTGGCATGAAAGAAGCCAAGGACTCAAATGCCACCAGAATAAAAGAACACTTCAATAACAAAGATCCACAGTGGATGTGGAGAAGCATTCAATGTGTCACTGACAACAGGCAGAAGAACCACCTCACCTGTACAAATGACATATCTCTAACAGTCAAACTGAATGAATTCTAAGCACCATTTGAAGCAACTTACTCCAGGAAGGTGGTTAAGACTACCCTTCCACCAGGTGCCCAAGTGCTGTCTGTTTCTACAAGTTAATTAAGCAGGACCCACCTCAGGGTAAACCCCCGCATAGCCAGTGAACCAGATATTATCCCAAGCCGTGTGCTCAAGGAATGTGCCCACCAACCAGCAGATATTTTCAACATCTTCCTTGAGCAGGTGGTTGTCCCTGGGTGCTTTAAATCTACCTCCATCACCCCAGTGCCAAAGCAGTCTACAGTGCAATGCCTCAATGATTACCATTCTGTCGCACTCACCCCTGTGATCATAAAGTGTTTTGAGAGACTGGTCATGGCTCACCTCAAAGCACTCATCCCACCCACACTGGACTCTCAGCAATATGCATACAGACACAACCGCTCCACAGATGATGCAATCGCATCCACAATTCACCTCACCCTCTCACACTTGGAAAACAAAGACTCACATGTTAGAATGCTGTTCATTGACTTCAGCTCAGCATTCAACACAATCATTCCACAGATGCTAATTTAAAAACTGTCAGCACTTGGACTAAGCACATCAATGAGCAACTGGATACTCAACTTTCTGAGCAACAGACAACAGGTTGTCAGAATCAAAACACAGACCTCTCAACCTATCACACTGAGCACCGGTGCGCCACAGGGCACAGTGAGTCCACTGCCATGCAAAACACCAAAACAACAGCATTATAAAGTTTGCAGATGACACCACAGTTGTGGGGCTCATCAGAAAAAATGACAAGACAACATAGAGGGACTAGGTGAACCAACTCATAGCCTGGTGTGATTTCAACAATCTCTCCCTGAATGTCAACAAGACAAAAAAGATGCTTGTTGACTTCAGATGCACCAAAGCCCCTTGTCAGCCATTATTCATCAATGGCACAGAAGACAGTATCTCTATTTCTCTAGGGGTTAAACTTTTTTTAATGAGGAAGTGTAACTTTAAAAAAACAGAACTGAAAGATTTGACTCTACCATATCTGACTCTCTCCAAAGTTCAGGCTCAATCAGGCTAAATTTTTAACTTTTTGTATTCACTGGAGTGAGGCAAGGCTAATGCTGTATATTCTAGGAAGCTTCCATCTGTTACTTGGCGAGTCATGAGTCACAGGCCAAGAGTCAAAACCCCATATGGTTGTTTCTAGGGGTCTGGAGCAGAAGATGGGAGGAAAATGTCTGTGTAACCCATGGAATTGGACCAGAGAGTTGCTGTTAGACTGTGACTCCTGGGTGGTTGGCAGCTGACTTTATAAATAAATTCAAACATATGCACAATTTGTGTCTGCAACTCAAATTTTAAGAATGAAACCATAGGCATTTAGATCAAAACATTTTTAAGATCATGAGAAACATAAATTAAGTCAAGTGTGCCCAAACTTCATTTAGGTCATATACAGAAATACAGCAAAACAACAAGTTTCAATGATTATATCCCCTGCCTTCAAAAGTGTCTATATAAGGACCCTCTTCACAGACCAATGTGTTTATTCGACGCATACCAGTTTGATGGAAAGCCATTCCATCGTTCTGCTCTCGAAAAATGAGTGCAATACTCCAAAAGTGTTCTTCAGAGCACCTGCATGCTTGAATGAGCTTCAGATGGCAATTAGGAAATGGCCTGTGAAATGACTTGATAACAGCAGACTCCAGAGATGGTTGAGTCCAATTTGTTTAAAGCCAAGTATTTGTGGCTGCTGGGGCTTGGGACAGTGTCTTGCTGATAGTGCATTTAAATTAAGCCTGGACCATGGCAGTCAACCTTAAATAACATCATTCAGCAGACGCGCTGTGCTGAGGACCTCAAAAGCCATCTAATAATACAGCAACATCTGAGTGAACACAGGATTAACTCCCCCTTCATACACTGTCATTCACAAACACAAATAAATAAATAAACATCCTTCACTGGAAAAAAAAAAAAAAAAACTCTCCAATTGACAACATTCTGGTGATGTTTGTTCCATTAAGCTGATGTACAGCAGATGTGCTGTACATATCGAGGGAAAATAATGAACAAATACAACCTGTTTCAACTAATAACACACATTATTGTATTGTTCTTGTACATAATGAATATATCATTCAAACATTCAAAGTGTAGATGGGAAAAGTATGTGAACCCCATAGCCTAATTACATCAACTAAAGCTAATTAGAGTCAGGAGATGGCAAACCTGCATCCAAATAATGAAACGAGATTGAAGGTGAGGGTTAGAGCTACTTTGACTTATAAAAAGCACTCAAACATTTTGAGTGTGCTATTCACAAGAATTGTAGCTTTGCATAAAGCGGAGACGATTTTTGCATATAAATGGAGACGATTTAGTACTGTGGCAACTCTCTCTAAAAGTGGCTGTCCAGCCAAGATGACTCAAAGGGCACACCGCAGAATACTCAATGAGGTAAAAAAGATCCCTAGAGTGACAGCAAAGACTAGAAGACTTTTTCAGAATTGGGGTTATACAGTGATATTGTATTTTTGCCAATTTATATTTGTAGGCCTGTTTCCAGTGCAGATCTGTACTAATGGCATAATCCCATTAACATTCTTATGATTAAAGAGTGTAAATATTGCATGACCATAGTACGCAGTGTTTCTATGTTTTGCTAAAGAAATAAATTATACAATTAAATAAATTGGAACAGGTTAACATCTCAGTGCATGAGTCTACTATAGAGAAAACATCAAAAAGGCATGGTGTCCATACCAGAACACCACGAAGGAAGCCGCTAAACATTGCTGTGTGCCTGAAGCTTGCCAAAGACCACCTTGACTCCACAATGCTACTGGGAAAATATTTTATTGACTGATGAAAACAAGGTTGAATTGTTTGGGGAAGAACACACAGCACTCTGTACAGTATGGTGTAAATAGGGCACCGCATACCAACATGAAAACAACTTCCCAATGGTGAAGTATGGTGGAGACAGCATCATGATTTTGGGTTTCTTTGCTGCTTTGGAGCCTGGACCACATAGCATTATCAAGGGAAGAATGAATTCCCAATTTTATCAAGATATCCTACAGGAAAATGTCAGGGTGGCTGTGCACCAGCAGAAACTTGGTGAAGTTGGGTGATGCAGCAAGACAATGACCCTTCTAAAAAAATGTAAAGTAAATGCACTACAGAATGACTTAAAAAAAAAATAAAAAAATCCACCTATTGGAGTGGCCCAGTCAGAGCCCAGATCTTAACCCAATAGAGATGCTGTGGAATGACCTCAAGAAAGCCGTTCACATCAGACATGCTAAGACTATGGCTGAGCTGAAGCAGGTTGGTTAGGAAGAATGGTCTGAAATTCCTTCTGAACATCATGCAGGTATAATCCGCAGCAACCGGAAATGCTTGGTTGAGGTTATAGCTGCCAAAGGACGATCAAACAGTTATTAAGTTCAATTACTTTTCCGTTATCCAATTACGTTATCCAGGCCAAAGAGGAAAAGGGCCATCCAAGCTGTTATTAGCGTCAGGTCCAAATGCCAGTGTCTGTATGGGCCAGGGGTGTGTCAGTGCCCATGGCATGTGTAACTTTGCACATCTGTGAGAACTCCATGAATGCAGACAGATATGTAAAAATGTTGGAGTAACATATACGGTACTGCTATCCAGCACTGTCTTTTCCAGGGACATCCCTGCATTTTCCAGCAGGACAACTTCAAACCACATACTGCCCAGATTTCAAGTTCATGGCCGTTTAAGCAGAGAGTGTGGGCCTGCAGTCCTGACCTGTCCCCAATTGAGAATGTGAGGTGCATTACGAAGCACACCATACGGCAACGAAGACCCCGCAAAATTGTACAAACTTTTGTCTTCAGTGCCCAAATGTTTAATAAGTGTTATTAGAAGAAATGGTGATGTTACACAGTGGTAAACACTCGACTGTCCCAACATTTTTGGAGCATGTTGCAATCATCCGATTTGAAATTACTGTACAAAAAAAAATTCACAAGTAAAAACCTCATATAATGTGTAGTGCTTTCAGTATAGAAAAGGATGAATATAATTGACAAATAATCCCTTTTTGTTTTTATTAGCATTGATCATACTGTCCCAACTTTTTCAGAATTGGGGTTATACAGTGATATTGTATTTTTGCCAATTTATATTTGTAGGCCTGTTTCCAGTGCAGATCTGTACTAATGGCATAATCCCATTAACATTCTAATGATTAAAGAGTGTAAATATTGCATGACCATAGTAGCAGTGACCAAAGCAGTGTTTCTATGTTTTGCTAAAGAAATAAATTATACAATTAAATAAATCATCTTGTCACAGCTTTTATTTTAATTAATGACATATTTTCCAAGCAACCAAGAAAAAAAATTATCTTGCATAAACTTCTTTTCGTCTGACAAGCTCTCATCAAGGCAAATGGAGATGCTGTAAAGTGGTATCAAAACAGAGACTGAACGGACAAGGAGATAAGCTAATTGGTCTCTTAACAGAGCACATTCTAAGGCCAATCACATAATTGCATTGCTGTATGACTGAAGCACTTCTCGTCATGGAAACGGGATATATTTACATTCTGACAATTGAGATCAGTGTTGAACAGCTCACGGTCCTCAATGACGACACACTAAATTGATTAACAAGGAAATTGGAGAAGACCTTGATTGGTACAAGAGACAAGGGTACAAAAATAACAGAGACATCTTTCTTTGTTTCACATTTATTAAGTGTTAAATCAAGCATCACTATTATGATTGCTGATACTGGGGATTAGGGATGTCACCGATCTGATTCCTGAATCTGTATCGGGTCCGATACTGACATTTTTACCCGGATCGGATATTGGGCCGACGAGCCCAATCCAAATTTGATACGGCATGTTGATAGTTGATGTTACTGTCAACGTTACAGTTAACGTTTGCTAGTGAAATGAACTTATTTTCAACACACACAAGGCAAGCATGTTGAAACGGTTATCTTTTAATAACTGATTAAAAAAACAAAACAAGAATAGAGCCTGAAACTACACTCGATGCAGACAGTGCAGGCATGTCAATTGATGACCAGCAGCCCACAATGTCATCTCTCCTCTCTACCTCCTCTCAGCCCGGGCCCATCCTCCAGAAAAGCAACCCACCGGCCGATTCATCCACAATTGATGAGCCACCGGCTCAGCCCCATTTACACAAGTTTCCTCGCACAACAGAAAATGGCAAATCCAGATGTGTCATTATTTTAATGACACTATGTCTGAGGAAGTGTTTAAAGAGGAATACCATGATTGGAAACAAATCACATAGGACTGTGAGCGGCACCAATGGAATAAGCAACATCTGATCACTCTCCAAATATATGAGGGCTATATATATTGTCAGGGATCTGGCCATGGCACAGTAGTCAACCAGATGAATCATGACGCAATCTGTCATTCGTATAAAGAAATCGGGAACATTTAAAGACAATTCTGGATGTTGTGTTGTTTTGCGCCAAACAAGACATACCACTACCTGACCACAGAGAGAATGAACTGTTCCAAGTTCATTGCCAAATATGATCCCCAGATAAGATCACGAATTGAGGAGATGCCTAAAAATGCAATTTTTATGAGTTCTGTTGTGCAAAACGATTTGCTGGAGGTGGATGCTTCTTTACTACTGTGGAAAATAAATGCAGAGTTGAATGAAATGCCAGACAATTACTTTGTGCTGATCACTGACGAGTACAAGTACGAGTCAAAACAAGAGCTGGCTGCAGTGTGTATCAGGTATGTTCACTGAGGAATGTTAAAGGAAAGAGCTGTTTTGTGGACACTATAGACATGACTGCAGCTGGCATCTCACAAAAGATTCTGTGATTGAACCACTGCAGATGGACCCATCTTTATGAGTAGGCTTCAGCTTCGATGGGGCCTCAGTTATGTCTGGAAATAGGTGGGGAGTACAAGTTCTTTTGAAGCAGACCTTTCAACATGCAATTTAGGTGCACTATAATTCCCATCGCCTAAATCTGGTTCTAGCAACAGCATCTAAATTTCAAGTCACGTCAGCACATTTTTTGATACACTCAATCTTTACATACCTTCATGATGGGAAGCATCCGACAAGCTAGGTTTTTTTTCCAACTTCATCCAAGTGTCTTGAGCTTGAGTGATCCATTGACATTTGATGGAGCTTGAAATCATGTTCAGTAAGCAAGGTGCTTATTTTACTGGATTGATTTTTAGAAGTACTTGCCGAATGTAGTGGAAGTAGCTATAGCCAGACAAAAAACTTTGTTAGTCACGTTTGGGAAAATTTGGAGCCTAGCGACTTCGCTACAAAAGGATTACAAAGCCTGATACTGTGTGCTTTGGACTGTATCCACCTTGTTGATGGCTTAAAAGATGAAGACATTTTCTGTCATTAGAAATAATTCACAGTGCGACTTTTAGAAAGTGTTGACATTCACAGAAGAATTAATTAAATAAACATGAAATTACAAACTGGGATGCAACCATGGCCTCAAGACAAATAAAGTTGCCTGCTAGGCTCAATGACTGCATGGTGGGGTCAAATCTTGGAAGAAATACTAATGTGAGGAACGATGATGACCTACGGCTCTTATGGAATGAGATACTGGACCAACAGCTGGCCGAGCTAAGGAGCCATTTTCATTAGGATCAGTATAGAATAATGAAAGCAGCCGTGCCTGTCAACCACAGTTCGAGGCACTTGCTGACAAAGAGCTGCTTGAATCACCAATTCAACACTATGGCATAAAGATTGAGGATGCTGAGCAGTGTTTACATATCAGATGTCTAGGAAAGCTGAGGGAGGACAGAAGTTTCCATCACTAATGGAAGTCATAGACAGTTACCCCTCTGATATATTTCCAAACATGAATAAACTCCTAAGAATCAATATCACCCTCCCCAAGACTTTATGTAGTGCAGAGCGCCACTACTGGAAGTATCAAAATATCTGTTTGGTCTGTTCGCCATTATTTCTCATGAGCATGAGATTATGGTGTCATTGGATTATGATGAAATTATTGCGATTTACAACTCAAAGCCCAGGCGTTTATGTCTTGATATTTAAGATGACCTGATTGGGATCCAAAGACAATGAAATGATTTTTCATAATGTGAGGGTGTTTATTTGTGTTAGAAATATGTGTTATGAATTTAGTGTTAGTTTTTGTCCTTTTAAAAGTTAGTTTTGGGATCTTAAGTGGATGCTGCTGTTCGAGAAGGATAATGAATATTGGGTGTAGCTGGTAAACAATGGTAACTTGGGTCTGTGTATTAACGTTAACCTTGCATGATGCGTGATACTTCACATTATTACAATAACCTCTCTCACTCAGCAACATGGCCGTGGCAGACAGGAGCCCAGATGTTAGTCTGCTGCTTGTCACAATGTGCAGATTTTCCCAACACACAAATCTTTGTCTATTGTTCTTATTCTGTTCAATGGTTATTTTATTTGTGAATGTATTCTGTTGTTTTCATGAAACTGTTGGCTGACAATAAATCACATTTAGCTAATCTTAATTGTCCATTTATTTGTTATCCCATAAACAAGGTATTGTAAAATACTGCTTTAAATAGGCTGGGGAAAAGAGATACTCTTCACAATATTAATGATGTAATTTGAGAGTAGGCATTGAGGTCCACCCTATTTCATCAAGGCCCACTCACTTTAACATTTCTGGCCTCGCCCCTGCTGTGAATTAGCCTACAAACAGACATTCAAAAACAGACTTCCTGGAGCGCTCAACGCTAGATGTTTCAAACTAAAAGCCTTAAGAAATTACAACATAAATGTATTACCAATGTATAGTAATAATAAATATTCTTATTAGAAATTACAATAAAGCCTAAATTGGGTTCGAGAGAGAGAGAGAGAGATCGGTCTGAAACCATTTACAAGTCCAGATACAAGTTAAAATATGTAAAGAGAAATGGCTTCTTTTCTACTTAATACTTTCTTTGGAATTACTGTTATTTTTGCAGCTGCATCCTGCAGATTAGTTGACAATAATGTTTTGCACATGCTCTTAAGTAATTGTTTTTTGTTTTTCTAATTTTATAATGAAATAATGTATTGTTAGAGGTGTTTATTCTTTACACAATGAGTATTCCCAATCAGTTCCACATAGTGAATTATAGATATTCTAAACTCATTAAATAGAAAACAACACTGGTATCGCATCTGTATCGGCTGATACTGATAGTTCAGGTATCGAAATCAGAAGAGATAAAATTGTATCTTTCCATACCTTTTTATGATTAGAGATTTGAACAAAACCTTAACTATTAGTAAACTTTGCCGTGTAACTTATCCTGCACTGATTGTAGGCATGGATGATGTCTCAAATTATGGGGCTTGTTGAGGAGAGTTGTGCTTTTCTAAGAAATCTGACTTATGATTTCACCATGCGGGCAGTAAAACAGGGGAAACAAAATCTAGTCTAGAAATTTAGAAGTGGGATTTTTTTTACTTGGGCAAGCTAGCAACCACCCAGATTACTCTGAATTCTGCATAGCAACACCCTGGGAACAACCTGCATACATTACATAATTCTCCCTCCTCATTTTAATTTCTAATTTCAGTTTATGGTTAATTTCTCTAAAACAAATTGACCGCAAACAGCATTGCATTGTCGTGGCCCATTGTTAAAGCCAGTAATTAAAAAGACTATGGAGTGATCAATTGTAATTCATGTCCAGTTAACAGACAGAGGGCAGTTTGCATGATAAAATGGCAAGTCTGATCTGACACACAATAACTATTTCCAATTCAATGTTAGCATTTTATTAGAATCTGAAAGTGATTTAATCTAATGAAACAAATATGTTGATGCAGTGGCTACAATATTATTGTTAATTTTAAAGGGATTCTATTTTATGTGATGTTAGTCTTTGAAAATCACTGTTTATTGTCCATATGGGAAATAACAGCTAACATTATTTCATTTTTGCAAAGTGCTTCATGGAACACTTAACTTAACATTATCAGGGACACGCAAACCAAAATTGCATCACAGAGATTTGCTATTTTTAAACGATACCAGATAGTATGCAAGCTTGATTGCACTATACAACATCTGAATTAAGTAATTGCTTTAATACAGCATGAAAAGTCCCACACCAAGAAAAGTGCAAGAAAGCTTTACGTTTATCTTTAAACCATAAGAAGTAAACCGATATAAAATAAACAGCAAATAATGAAGATGGAAAGAATGTTATATTCAAAAAGTATTCTTTAGTGATTTCCATTTGATTTATTGTCAATATATGGCCACTATTATATGTTATAATATATGGTCACTATTTACATCCCTACATTTACAAACCACAAGTATGGTTTCTCATTCTTAGAGTTCTTCAACAATTATCTTTTTTAATGAGTCCTGTGTCTATGATGGCCCATTCCAGCGTAATGAACACCAAGGCATTATCAAGCAAGCTTAATGACCCACAAACCTGCTCATTTAAATGACTTGGACTTGAGCAATTGTGCCCCTAAACAGCCATAATGACAAATTGTCCCAGAGATTCACACAATTTACATTACACACAAGTATGTTGTACACAATAGAGCATCTACACAAAAGCCAGTACACAAGACAATCCATGTCTCATGAAACTGAATTGAATCACAAAGTAGGAGGGGGGTGGGGATGGGGGATTATTGGAAGGGTCTATAACATCAGGGTTATTGCTTGTTATGAGAACGCTTTCGAGACTATTTTAGAGGAACATAAAACTAAAATGTTGCTCATAAACTTCCAAAGGTTTGAACGAGGCTCACAAAAGCCATTTCAATTAAAAATGTTTCAGACGTATATTAACACAGCACATGGAATCCAAACAATATGTTTAGCATTTTTAAAGAAGTAATTTTCAAGATGCAAAAAATGCTTTTTGAACATAGCAATATCTCTCTCAACCTCCTGTATTAATACTGTTTTATGAAGAATGAATTTCAGGGCTCCATCCAAACTGTTTGGATCATCTTCCTGCTTCACATCTTTAAAAACAGGATATCATGGTAAAACAAATGTCAGATCAGGCAATCAATAAAGGCTTGTATCAAACAACAGACTGCAAGCCTTGAAAAATCTATGGTGTTATAATGCTAACCGTCAGGCAGATAATAAAATTGAAACACTTTTTTGCTTTTGCATAAAAGAATTGACAATCTGCTTTGGGGTGGGCAGAGTGAAAGAAAGAGAGATCGAGCTTACAGAAGATTGATCTCGATACTTCTTTTCCCATCTACTCCAAGATGAATCATAATTGCCTAAAGGCCTTAATCATGTAGAACTGTAGAAAAAAGGATAGACAGAGACAAAGGAGAGAGAGAGAGAGAGAGAGAGAGAGAGAGAGATGGCATAAGTGATGAAAAATGTTCTCTGGTGATTGAGCATTGATCGCTATGGGAGGCAATGTATTGCTTTTCCTTGTTTCTGCATCACATTTCATACAGACATTCTGCTGAGTCCAAGCAGTGACATCCAGACCAATCAGCTCACAGAAATATGACAGCAGCACTAATTACCACTGAAAGGGGTAAACAAGAAAGAAGATATACAGTAACAAAAAGATATAGAGTATAAAAAAGGAGGACGAGATCAGACTACTAAATCCACAGTGCTGACAGTGTCAGAGGGTGGTGATATTTTCAAGGGATAAAAAATGAAGAGGGCACTGAACTAATGCACTTAACCTTACAAACTCCCACATCACTTTAATCTACTGCTTCAGTCTGGTCTTGATGCTACAGAAACCACTGTGTGTATGATATTTCTGTCCAGACCAATCAGCATCTCCTGGATGCAGGTTTGTTAATTATGACAAGCAAAAGTGTGATGACACAGACAATACCTTGCAGATAAAGCTAGATGGCTGCTACTGCTAAAGAACAAGAGATATTTTGCTCCTGTAGCATCAGCTTGTTGCATTAAAAGTCAACAAGAATTCAAAAATCGGCCCCATTCATTTAGTAAAACAGATTAAAAATTTGAGTCTTTGCAATCTTATATCAAAATGTAATAATGGGCTTAATCTCTTAAATGACTTTCGGCTGACTTCACCAATCACTCTATTTTTCAACCCCTCCTCTCCATCATGGATTCACTGTAGTTTAAATGCCCACTTTTCACTATCCAATCATTTCACGATTAATTAAATCAAGTTTAAATTTAAATTAAATTATTTTATTTTTTAAGTGTGAAGTGTGTAATTTCTCTGCCACCTAGCATCACCAAATTAATTGCAAAAGTCATGACTGTTTTCAAACAAAGTTTCCTTAACACATCCTCATTTGCCATTGGCTGGCAAACAGAAAGTTCTGCCCCAAAGTCAAGCCATTGGTTGAGTCAATGTTGCAGTGTTAGCTGGTCGGGATGCTCAAACATAGAGAGCCAGGGCCTTTGGGCCTGGGATGAGAGGGGGACCGCAACAGTCGGCCAAAAGGAACCATAAAAATGACTGGGGGCCCCACAGGTGACAAGAAATGATCCAGGATCCCTAAGGAGTGGGCCATACAGTTTCTTAACACTGGGGATAATAAGAACCAGAGTAGGAGCTTTGATATATGAACGCATTTATACTCTGAAAACATTTTGCACATCGCGTTTAAATGTGCTGCTTTGCTCGGAATTGTGGTTCATTACAGAAGAAAAATGTTTTTTGAATACTATTTCATGTTGAATAAAATAATGACAGCACTGAAGCGAAAGATGTCAAAGAGAACATTATCAATCTTTTTTATTACTCAGTGGAACATTCTTATACATTTCGAAGCACTGATTTCGAAGAACATTAACGTTAGCAAATTAAACCTTGTCTCTGTTGTTTCCAGTCTGCTGTTACACCTTTCATTCCTTTATCAGAAAGGTGAGTCTAGGTAATTAGCTAGCAGACCTGAAATCTGATCTATGAGGAAGTACTTTGGTAGAATTTTCCCTTGATTCATGTCAGCAACGCAGATAACTACAGCTGCTGGACTGTCAATGCTTTATCTTTCCAACACTTAGGGAGTTTAAAGCAAGACTGTGATAAAGAAATAGAGCGACGGAGAGGTGATATACTATGAGAGATAGACCCTATCAGTATTTCTGTAGACATTACTCCACTCTTAACCTCTAGGCCTTTAATAGGAAACCCCTGTTCCTCAAATAGGACCTGATGGACAAGCAGTGACACTGGGGGCCGCCTATTAAGGGCCTAATGACAGGGCAGATAAGCTGCCACTCTGGGGCAGTGCCATTACAGCCTGGGCATCTGGATTGATGGAACAAAGCTGAAATCTCATATCCAGAAGAGAGCAAGCCTCTCCCCTATTAACGGCTCATTTCCCTTCTGACCCAAATTGAGTTTTGCCGTTTAATATTCAGAGGCTCCAGTACCCTCCGCTTGTTGTTGTCTGACATTTTTCATCATTTAAGTGCCGAATATTAGATTGTGTCGCTCCTTTTCACTTTATAAGCAGCGATGAGGGAAAGAGATCAATCTGGAACGTACAGACCTCTGGCAATTTATTAAAAACTAGAAAAAAGTGTGTGTGACTCAGTGGGAGGAGTTTAGGAGAAACTCGTCACGTGAAGCATAGCAGGAGAAGTAACAGAGTAAATCAAAGCAAAGTCTAGTTTAAGGACTTTGAAAATGCACACACACACACACACCTTTCCTCTCCAATTGTCTGCATTAAGGGATTTTTTTTGCTGGCACAGTGAAAGGCACTTTCAGTCAGACTTGTGCTTGATAAATGCCTGGCCAACTAAATCCCACAGTGCAGCATGGAAGTTAACAATGTTCCAGGACGCACTGAGTAAGGAGCACATCTGCAGTGCTTATTATTGTTGTTAAGTTCACTATACTGGAGCAGATGACGGAGGACCGCTGAAAGTATGAAACTGTCACGTGCTGTAGAGCAGAGGTCTGCAACCTTTTTGACAGAGTACCATTTTTAATTCTTCTTGTTAATGGCTGTGCTTATGCTGCATAATAAACTGCAATCTAAGATTTTGCGATCTTCAAAGATAGATTGGCATGCAGGTGCAAGGGATTTCAAATAAATAGCCTATTCCTCCCTAGCTGTTGCTTGCATGCCAGTAGCTGGGATTCCATCTAAATATTTTGCATTTTTAAGCACATTTCTAAAAAATAAAGCAAAAAAAAAAAAAAAAAGTTTCCATCCACTACGTCATGCGCATTATCTTGAGTAGGCCCACCATGTCATGATGGAGCAACTGAATGACCTCCTTGCTTTGAAGAGTCTTTTATTTGCAGGACTGGAGCAATTGTACCTCGTTTTATTTAATGCTACCCAGAGATGCCATAAAACAAATGTAATATCTGATATAATGAGGGCTGAAATGCCTTCGCATGCCTGGAACTGCCTGCTCTCAAAACTGTTTTGGCAGATAGTGAAGACCCACTTTAAGACCAACTGTGGGATAAACACATCTGAATGTCAAGGGCTATGTTCGAAGAATTGTGTGCCAAGGTCTGTCCTTTCGATAGGCAAGTATCAAAACTATAGCACACTCATAATAAATGCACGAATGGTCAAACATGTCATCGTTTTGTGAATAAACTGGTTTCACCTTAATGCACATTTTTACCAATGTGAAACTCTTACATGTCTGTCTTAAATTTTTACAGAATTTTTAGCATTTATTCGCATATCAAGCGCTTACATTCAGGATTTCTTATGTGCAAAAAAATGTGCATAAAAATAGTTGGATTGAAACCCAGCTTCTGATTAAGCCCTATTCAAAATAACCGTTTCCAAGATGCAAATTTAATTTATGCTGAAAAACCATATTAATCGCAATAACAACGTGAGAATAAAGAAGAGTTTCCATCCCAGGTGTTAAAAAGAACAAAATCGCCACTTCTAGAGAAATTGTAAACACTCATGGTTTAGAGCACACAGACAAAATGCTGTTAAGAGCTTGTCTAATGTTTGAGAGCGATAGCACATCAGACAGTCCTGGGAGCACTATGTGTGAGTGTTTCACGCGTTTGTTCTACAAACTCTTAGCAAGCTTTGGATTTTCTAAACACTGTTATTTCAGGATAATCAGAGCAACATTTAAGATGCGGTGACTGTCCGTTAGTCTACTAATGACTTCAGTCACATTACTTTTTTGATGCACATCTTTTATAGCTAATAACACAACTATTGTCACTGATTTTGTTGCTTGATGTCACCAGTCTTTTACACTGTGTCGCTAGTGGGCGTTACTTTTTCTGTTGCTTTAGCATTATTGGTTGGCTGCATAACTGCCCATAGTTTTAGAAAACTTTTATTACAGTTGAGATATATTGCCAGTAAAACAAAGAAATCATTCTTAATTGATTTGTTTTGCCTCTAATAATGAACATTCTGCAGGGGGGAGTGTTTTTGTATAAACTGCAGCAGTGCTCAATGCATCAAATCATGAACAAGACGAACAATCTATTCATGTATGAATTAAACTCACAATGTCAACAATTTCTGGTACATCATTCAATTTGAGAAGAAATCAGTTTACTTGCAGCTAAAAATTAGCATTCTGGAGGGGAAAATATTGTAAACTGCAGCAATGCTCAATCATATCAATGAGCGCGTTTACATGCACGTTCTTACACTGATTATGCTTAATAAGCCGACAATGCGCATGGTCATGTAAATGCAGTGTATCTTTATCATTGTGAGGTCATAAACAGCGTAAGGATAAATCAGTCGACACAGGTAGTTGACCATTATGACCATTTTGCTTGGCATGTTAAAAACTTTACCAGTGTTCTCACTGCTGTGCCAGATTTTTGGGAGTAATCAGCATTTGGTGTGCATGTATATGTGCTCAATGAACGATTTTCCAATGTATCAATGAAACTCACTCAGAATGCTGACCATTTATGACATGGTTTTCCAAGCAAAGCAATATTCAGATCAAGACAGCTAATATAAAAACTATATTAATGAGCCTATACATATGAAGTTCAAAGTGAAATTCCATCTATATGAAAATTACCAACAGGTGTTAACAATATGGTGCATAGACAAACAATTATCTCAGACTAAGTGAAAGATTAAATCTAATTTTTCGATTCTCATCTCCCCTATCCCTCAATATCTCTCTCTCTCTCTCTCTCTCTCTCTCTCTCTCTCTCTCTCTCTCTCTCTCTCTCTCTCTCTCTCTCTCTCTCTCTATTAGATGAGTTTTAGAGATTCTATTAAAACACAGACATAATCAAGAGGAGTGGGAGTGAGGGGGGAGACTAATATGAGACCAGCTAATCTGTTTGTGATTAGTGAGCTAATTTACACCATCTTGAGCCATCATTCTCCCAAATGAAAGAAAACAACATCCGCTGGAACTTAATAGAAGCACCTACATATAAAGCGAGAGCAAAGTTGTACATGTAAAAAGCCTAATAACTTCTGTTAATTCCAGTTACACTAGTACAAGTTTAACAAATACAATTTTCAATCTGTAATTTAAGTGTGTGTAATCAGACTATATGTACTGTTGCTGTGGAGAATAGAATTCATTGCAAATGCCATGTGATGCATGTGGTTTTGACAATCATTTAATGGATATAATGGCCATTTTGCTGCCCATTCTCAATTATAAACCTGATAAAACTAGGGCTGGGTCTCATTTCATTCCCTAGTGCCCTATGATGTTGATCTGTATGATGTGCACAGGAATTTGGGCATTAGTAAGGGCACTGATTCACTTATGACTCAATTACCAGCAACATCATTACGTTTGTGCATTAAAACGTAGCTGGTATTTATCAACAGCATAATGACACAACAACACGATGACTAATAACTTTTTGGTATAATTTGTTGTTTATTGTTCATCTTTTTTGTTGAAGCTGGTAAAAAGTGCAGTTTTATTATGAAATATGAGCTCATCTTTCATTTCAAGACATTTACGGTGTATTCTGCAAACTTCTAAGAAGCAAACTTTTCAGTGCGATAGAATGATTTTAACAGTGGCAGAGCCCTAGAAATGGCTGACTCCGTGGGTTGCTAATGACTCAGGGAGCAAATGAAGAGACACCCTATGACAAAGTAGATAATGGGCTAACTAAGAGGATTCATTCTAAAAAATAAAATTAAAAAATCACTTGCACAATTAGCAAATTGCAAAATTGCAATGCTAAACTGACCGTAATCACCATGCTTAAATTATTACACTTGGTTCCCTTGGATAAGTGATTGTATCCATGATGTGATAACAAATATTCCACACATGGTAAAATTTAATTGCTTTGCAACATGAGCGAGAAGGACAATATGCCTACACAAATTAAAATGTGCTCATTTGTAACGAAACATTGTTGAAAGACCCAGCATTATTCAGCCTTTCTGATTGTAATTACATGGTAGCACAGAAGGGAGTTAAACACACACATTTGTATGATTTAGTGATTTAGACATGATGATGGCACAGCTCATTTTTATTATATTACTGTGTCTATTGGTGCATGCATGAACCGATTAAATGATAGTAAACACTAGATTTGCCAAAAAGTAGGAAAGTCATAGACAGAGAGAAAAGTAACTATCACTCTCTTGCTTTGACAGATTGAAGTCACCCTGAGCGGAGTCTATTCCGTCACCATTTTGACCTGTGCCTGGAGCTCTCATAGGCTCCTTTTGAAGCAATTTTATTTGAGAATTAAACACTGAGTGCCACGATGGAGGGCTGATTTATTTTGATGCAGCCTCTGTCTAAATGTGATGATGAAATCTCTCTCTCCCCCATATTTCCAACAGACTTTAAAAATTATCTCGCACCAAATTTTCAAACTCCTATAAAGACTCCAAACTTTGTAAACAGTTCAGCCAGACCTTTTTATACATTTTCTGTCTACCCTGATGTAATAATGGGGTTTTTAAACTTGAGTGAATTGAGTAAAATAAGCTTGACCAGCTTAAACCAGAAAAACCATATTAGTCTGGGTTAAGATGTTTTTTTCTAGAATGATGAGAAGCCGTGCAAGGTTTTCCCTGCAGTTATTAAGGCCTTGGTACCAAAATTTCCATAACATTTCCTCCCTTTCTGCTTTCAAACCCCAATTAAAAACTAATCTATTTTTCACTAGCACTTAATGTTTCAGAATAGCTCTTTATAGCTACTTTTCAAGTTGCTATTCATTTGTTTTGGTTTTCATTCTAATGAAAAATGGCCTTGAGCTATGAGAAAGGCACTTGATAAATTGTACTTGTTAATATTATTTAATATGACAGGTAAACTTTAATTTTTATGCAAGAAATATGGTACATTTCCATTCGAATATGACTGAAATGACAATAAATCTACTTGACATTTTCTTTAAAGTATTTTATACATGTGTGTTTTTAAAGAATAGCAAATTAAAACAGGCTGGTTGCAGCACATGTAGAATCATTTTGATGCATTTCTTTTTGGAAGACTTCAATCTGAGCCTATAAAAGAAAATCTGTGATTTAAAGCCTCTGCCAAGAATGTAGAAATGCTTTTGCTTCAAATCATTGATTAATTTCTCAGAAGTCTCTCTGATAACTGTTATGAAAATATAGCAAGTGTAGAAAAAGTCACAGTCGTAGTGTTTTCCAAATTCTATTTCTGCACTGACCCAGCTCATCCATCGCCACTATACATCTGAGCTACACACAGCCCTGTCGTCCACCAGACACACACACACCGCTGAAAAACAACCACAGATGGCATCTGAATCTTGTGCATCACTGTGATGGGAGATGCGTGGCACAGAAGGATAGAAGCCAACGGCTGACAGCGCACAAACCTGTGCCCCACATATACACACAAATGCTCCTGCCTCCTACACGCTTCACAAAAACAGCTTTATCTAATTATTCTTAATAAAACACTCCATCTTAGTCATGGATGCCACAGTGTGCAGGGTTAGTGAGGGCAGATGGATGGTACTCAGTCACAGCTGTGTCAGTTCTGTGTTGTGTTTTTTTAACTTTAGTAGTTGGATGCAAGCACGTGTGTGTTGGCCTAAGATTTGCTCTGTTCCAAAATCTACTGAGCTGCCCGCAGAGGCAGTATTTGAAGACATCATAGACACACCCCTGATGCAAAGGCATTAGGCAGATCACTAGGTTTAGGAACAGAGCTAGTCTGTTTGACATCTCTAACTTCTGTTCAGTTTAATGAAGAGCAGATTAGGGCATTAAAGTGATAGTTCTTCCAAAATTGAAATTTCTGTCATCATTTACTCACCCTTATGCCATCCCAAAGGTGTATGACTTATTTCTTCTGCTGAACACAAAGATTTTTAGGAGAATATCTCAGCTCTGTAGGTCCATATGATGCAAGTGAATGTTGATCAGGCCTTTGAAGCTCCAAAAAGCAGAAAACGTCAGCATAAAAGTAATCCATCAGACTCCAGTGGTTTAATGCATGTCTTCTGAAGCGATCCAGTTGGTTTTGGGTTAGAACAGGCCAAAATATAACTGGTTTTTGACTGTACACCTTGTCATTCTAGTCTCTAGGCACAATCATGATTATTCAGTTTAAATTCAGTTTAATCGAGCTTGAAATCATAATCGCCAAGAAGACTGCTGTCAAGATGTACAGTGAAATGTTACATTTTATTTTTATTTTTATCACCCAAAACCAACTAGATTGCTTCAGAAGACATGGATTAAACCGCTAGAGTTTTATGAATAACTTTTATGGTGACTTTCTCCTTTTTGGAGAAAAGGACCATTCACTTACATTGTATGGACCTACAGAGCTGATATATTCTTCTAAAAATATTTGTTTGTGTTCAGCAGTACAAAGAAAGTCATACACATCTGAGATGTGAGAAATAATGAGAGAATTTTCATTTTGGGGTGAACTATCAGTTTCAGACCTCATACACTCTCTATGTAGTGGAGCAGACTATAATAGACAAGATATTTCTGCTGGTTTGACAGAAGCTTGTGGTGTCATAATTTGCCATATTGATGGTGCTCTAATGTGCATGCAGTGTTTCCCATTAATTACCTAGTGTGTGGCAGCCTGCCACAGTTTCATAAATAACCGAAAATATTTTTATACTTCTCATAATAACAAAAAAGATCTCCAGCATTACGTTTTGCACCATTGCTTTGGCAAAGCATCTCTCACTCCCAGTCAGTAAAAGTGAACGTAAACAGAAGAGAAAAGTGGATTTGTATTAAAATGTCAGACTTGTAAGTATAAATGTAAGCTAATAGACCTGTTGTCATCTAGTGTACAGTAGTGTGTCATTATGATATAATAATTATATTAATAATATAGATTATTATATATATAATAATCAAACAATAACAACAAGAAAACACTCACTGCTCATGACTGCGTAACTTTAGTAGCTTTAAAAAAATCCTTCCTTGAATTCCTGAAACTGCTGTTAAAAACCATTTTCTTAATTTGTATTTTTGTTCTAATATAATTATAGTTATTTTATTACTGACTGTTTACTAGTCTTGAATAATTAAGAACTTGAAACTGAATTAACATATCAGTTAGTGTTATTATTTGTTGTGGTTTTGAGAATCATCAAATGTCACTAACGATTGCTGAAATGTTGGTATTGTGATAATGTATAGACTTTATTGTGCATGGTAGATCTTGCTGCAAAAACATGATGAAAAAGTACTGTACATCTCATTCCATAGAACTGTGAGCATTCCTGCTGTTAATGATGGCGATGGAGACTTTCCTTTATTTGACTACCAAACGTAACATAAAATAATTATCATATGACAATAGCCTCCTCCCCTATCCAGTGCAGTTTACATTTCTGTTGCAGAGAATTGAGTTGACTACATAAGTACACTAGCAGGTTGGGCATCGGTCATAATTTTACACATGCACATGACAATGCTTAATGTCGAGCCCTCAAATGTATGCTCTACTCGATTTTGTTTTTTGAACATTTGTGAACTCATTTATGCTTTGTGGGTGTTACTTTTCACACTCATCACCATTCATATCTAGACATGATTAAATTACTACTAGAGCATAAAATTGTTTACAAGAGCACAAAGTTCTTCAAAGATTTTATTCTTAATTTTGCTCTCAAAGTGCACCAGATTGATGCATTTAACTCTAAAGTGTACAAAAAAAAAAAAAAAACATTTTATGGGGGAGCATGCCCCCAGACCCCCCCAAGATGGTCCGAGGTCCACCCACCACAGTCTCAAAATCCTGTGGGAAACACTGCCAAATTAGTGATAAGGTCAGACTGTTGCTTTAAGCTTGTGAGGGATCTGAACATCAAACACAAGTCAAAATTAATCTCCTTGTCACTTATGATGGCTTTAAAAGCTCTGCTTGAATTGAAGTCCACTCGAAGCCTGTTTGTATAATGGCTTGTTCAATGGCAAATGTAAGCAAACCAAGGATACACTTGTGTGTCTGCAATTTTGCGTTTTAAAACCTCTTGCTTTGGTTGTTGGGGATGTTGGATTTTTAGGTGATTTATTTTAAGGGGATTCAAGGATTATAACTGCATTTAAAATCAAAAAGCACCAGCAAAATCTGACAAGAGGAGGACAGCACAAAATCTTATAAGATTACATTCTTTAAGCCAAAATGAACAAATTCTAAAGGTTATAAACACCCAGTTCAGTTTCAATCCAGGTCTTCGGTTCAGGTTATCAGTCTCCAGGACCTTGTGGCCATGTGACAAAGCACCATACAGGATTATTTAGTCTAGCGTAAACATGTTAGCTCAACCTTTTCACCAGCTGTGGTTCTATGTGGATTTGCTAAATGGCATTATCAGGAAACATGCTGTTTTTTGTATTTTCAAACAGCATATAAAAACAGCTACTTACTGTACTCTATAAGAAACCATTCCCCATCTTTGCTTTTTAGAAAATTAAGGCTGATCGTACCCACAAAGAGTTTAATACAGTCTGTATGTTCAGCGCTTTGGACTGAATTAATTGCAGAAGTTTAATAATACATAGAATTAAAATCCCTAACCAGAATGTTTGAAGGATATCAATACAGTGCTGCCATGCAAGCACTGTAATAACAGCCATCTGTGTTTTCAGTGAATTGTGTTATGTATGTTTTGCCATCGTGTAACACCTTTTGGAGTCTAAAGGGATATTTCACCAAAAATGAAAATTCTGAAATCATTTACTCACTCTCATAATGTTCCAAACCTGACGTACTTTCTTCTGTGAAACACAAAGTGAGATGTTAGGCAGAATGACAGCCTTAGTTACCATTCACTTTAATACTATGGAAAATAAAATATGCAATGAAAGTGAAAGTTGACTGAGGTTAACATTCTACCAAATATCTCATTTTGTGTTCCACAGATTAAATGAAGTCATGCAGTTTTGAAACAAGATGTGGCTAATAAATTATGACTCAAAGTTCCTTTTTCTCTTTAAGCAACATTTGCAAATCAGCAAATGACTGAAAGGACAAGGCTCATTTATGACTATGTCTCATAATGAAGAAATTATTCTCAGGCATTTCATCGGTAATGCGAATCTACTTTTCTTTCAGTAAGAAGTATGATTCTACGCTGTTTTGCACCACATCTATTTTTGGTCACTGCAAAATAGTCAAATTCTGTCACCAGCTGCACTGAAATAATTTGTGAGAAAAACAAGAGAAGGGTGGTAAGGGAAAAGAAAACTATTTTATGAAAAAAGAAAGCTCTGACGCTAAGGGCACTATAAAAAGGACATGATGGGAGAGCGAGAGAAAAATTGGTTGATATATTGTGTGGACTTTTGCACATTTTAAATAATGTCTCACACATAAAGCCCAGTCAGTCATGAAATTAGCCTTTTACTGTTTCTACAGCAAACACAGAAAGCAGCAGCACCTGCCCTGAACCACTGCAATATCTTCCTTAATAAAAAAACACTTTATAGGACAAAAACACACATTTTCACAGACAGTCTTTAAAGGTCATTTTAACAGTTAAACCACACATGGGATGTGACTATAAGCTACCAGTCAAACGTTTGAACACACTTGAATAAGTTTATCACAATCTTAAAACATTTTTTATCAAAAGTCTTCTGGTTGAATTGATTCCCTTTTCACCGAAATTGGAATGCCCAATTCCCACTACTTAGTAGGTCCTCGTGGTGGTGCGGTTATTCACCTCAATTTGGGTAGCGTAGAACAAGTCTCAATTGCCTCCGCTTCTGAGACTGTCATTTCACACATCTTATCATGTGGCTCGTTGTGCATGAAACTGTGGAGGCTCAAAGCATGGGAGGCTCATGCTAATCTCCTTGAACCACACACAAATTTACCACACGCTTCATTGAGAGCGAGAACCACTAATCGCGACCACGAGGAGGTTACCCCATGTGACTCTACCCTCTCTGGCAACTGGGCCAATTTAGTTGCTTAGGAGACCTTGCTGGAGTCACTCAGCACAACCTGGATTCAAACTCATGACTCCAGGTGTGGTAGTCAGTGTCAATACTTGCTGAACTACCCAGACTCCCTGAAATAACATTTTTAGAAAAATATAAACAGATCCCAAATATGAATTTCTTTCTAAACTCTAATTTATAATATATTATATTTACAGTTGAGTGCATAAGTTTTCATCCCCCTTGCAGAATCTACAAGATATTTTTATTTTATAAAAAAAAAAAAAAAAAAAAGAGGGATCATAAAACTAGCATTTTTTTTTATTATTATTTAGTACTGCCCCGATGAAGCTGATTTTAAAAACAGATTTTTAGATATCTGAGAAAGTAAAAACTAAATTTACACATGATCCTGTTCGAAGGTTTACATCCCCTTGGTTCTTAACATGGTGTTTCCTACTTGAGTATTAATGAATGTTTGCACCTATTGTTGTAGTTGTGTATGAGTCCCTAAATTGTCCTACTGTAAGTGTCAAAAGCTGGATATCAACATCATGTACCCACTGCTGGGAAGAACTGAAATGTGCAGAAGATACTGGAAAACCAAAAAACGTGCAGTACCTGGAGAACAGTGGGCAGTCTCACTGCTCAGGACAAATCAGGGACTCTCAAACAAATATTACAAAAGATAACAGCAGTGATAATTCAAAGAAGCAACACACAATATTAAGATCCAAGGGGATGTAATCTTTAGAACAGGAATATTGGTGTAAATTCAACCATTATTTTGGAATATACTGCATATAAATATCTGTTATGTCAAATAGCTTAATCAGGGCAGTATAAAAAAAATATTATCCCTCTTATTTTTTTATAATGATAAAATTGTCTGCAAGGGGGTGGAAACTTATGCACTCAACTGTATAATATATACAGTATAAAAAATATTTTGCTTTAACATTTTGTTCACTATCTGATTCTCATGCTTCCATATGTGTTATATGTTCATAGTTTTGACACCTTTATTATTATTCTTAAGAGGAAAATAGTATAGTAGGTGTAGGGGTGGGCGATATGACCAATATCTTGTATCACGATATGAGTGATTTTATAATCGCAAATAAGTTACATCACGATATGTTAAAAGTTCCTGAAAAAATCTATAAAAATGTATACATATATTAAATAACCATATTGTATTGCCTATTTTTGGAAATTTCAGTCAGTGAATAAAATATATTTTATAAGTGAATACTGCTTCCTCTTATATAATTTTCTCTTTATTTGAAACTGGAAAAAATTTGTCATTTTATTAAAAAATTTATTTATTTATTTTTTAAACACCTCGATCTTGCCAAAATGCTGCATTTCATATTATGCCACATTTCAGTCTGATCCACTGTTGATCAATATTATTATTATAAACTTCCCTAAAAAACTCAAGAACTTCTCAAAGCAATGCAACAAAGAAAATATAACCAAAAAAACTAAATCCAATGAAAATATACTTCTTGCAGAATATTTCAAATAAATAAAAACACTTTTTGCAAAAAACAAACAAAAAAAACAACCCCAACAAAAAAACATTTGAACAAATTAATGCAGAGTTCATCTTTTGGCTTTCATAATATTCTTTTGCATGCCTCATGTTGAGGTGGGAAAACAGACTGTTTGTACTACAGTGATTATCGTCATGCGACGCAGTTTACATTTTTTCCAGATTAAATTTTTCTGCTCTGTGCTGGCTTTTGTGAACCTACAACCCATATGTTGCACCTGTTTTAAAAACAAGCTCCTCTTCATTTGCTTGACCTGTTTATGAGTCGTCCAGTTCTGTGGAGATCTGATGTTAAGATGTTAACTCCATTAGGGGTTTTCCTGGGTCCAAAAATGATTGAGTAGTGCGAGTGACCCCGCTCTACGCTCTCCTGTCTGTGAGCAAGAGGTAGCACGTACCACACTCACGTGAAACATCTCCGTGTCAGATGAGATGAATATTTAACTACTGCAAAAACCCTGTCCATTTTTCTCCAATTCTCTTAGTCTTGGACATAGATAAGCCCATGTCGCACACATGGAAACTTTTGTTTAATCTCAAATCTGATTTAGCCCTTCAAATGGAAGCATGGTAACAGTAATCACACCACACAAGAACAACAAGTACAAACTCCTTAAAGTTGGGTCCCTTTTAACTTCTCTTTTCTCTTTCCACAGTTCATTAAAGTAAAAAAAGCGATGAATGTGACATTTGCATTTCAAAGTGATTTTCATTCTTTACAGCAGAGAAAAAAGAATACACTCACATAAAGGTCAACGGGCACATTTCTGAACCTAGACGTGGGAGAGCGACGTACGTGCACGAGTGTGTGTGTTGTGTGTCTGTGGTGTGTGTTTTGTGTGTGTGTGTGTACGAGTGAACTGGAATGAGTTTGTCAAAGGTTTCTCCGCTCACAAACTCTCCTCGTCTCTCCCTCAGCTTTTGTCTCTCCCTCTCTTTACTGCAATGCGCCAGTATGAGTGTACAGGCCTTGGAGAGCTGCAATTGAGGACAGAACAGCACAAGCCTGCAGTTCACCACAATGCTGTTGTCCTCTCTTACACACCTCACCTAATCTCTCCTTTTATTACCATGCTCACATTCTCCCTCTCTCCCATCTCTTTTCTCTTCTTTGTCCTTTATGACAGACCCATTTTAAGTCAATGTGCAACAATAGTTGCTGAAAGCATTTTTTAAGACATCTACTGCCAATTGTCATGTCGGCTGGATTTTGTCTCCTCACAAAAAAGATAATCAGTCACACAGATGGAGTTTGCCAAATGCATCTTGATCTCCTCAACAGAATCCTATGAGTAAACTTTGCATTGGCATTGTGTTGCAATTTTTGCTGCTTGATTTAGAACACATTCATAGAGGATCAAAGAGTCCGCAAAGAACGCATATATCCTCTTCCTTCTTAAGAATAGAATCATGAAATTGTTTCATAATAAGATAACACATTAACTGAATAATTCAAATAAAAGGTGAAGTGTGTAAAAAAATATTACATTTTTAAACAGGTTTCCACACACTCACCCCAACCACCCCGAATGGTTGGAATGCTCAAACAGAGCAATGTTTTCATGGTGCCACAAAGCCACACTGAGGGCCCCATATCTCTGGTATTTAACCATATAGGGCCTTAATAATGAAGATGCCAAAAGGAAAGTTTGTTCAGAACCAGAATCTAAAAGGATAGTTCTCCCAAAAAATTTTAATTCTCTCATCCTATTCTCACATCTCATGCCATCCTGTGTATGACTTTCTTCACTAGAACACAAATGAAGATATTTAGAAGAATATTTCAGCTCTGTAGGTCCTTACAATGCAAGTAAATGGTGGCCAGACCTTTGTAGCTCCAAAAACCACATAAAGGATACATAAAAGTAATCCATATTGCTCCAGTGGTTAAATGTGTATCAGGGAAAGAAGCGATATGATCGGTGTGGGTGATAATCATCTTCAGAAGTGATATAATAGGTGTAGGTGAGAAACAGATCAAAATGTATATAATTCTTTTACTCTAAGTCTCCACTTTTATTTCCACATCTGAAAGTCACATGTGGTGCTGGTTTAGTTTCATTTTCACATCTGAAAGTGGAGATATAAACTAAAAAAGGACTTAAATATTGATCTGTTTCTCACCCAAATCTATAATATCGCTTCTGAAGATATGGATTTAACAACTGGAGTCTTATGGATTACTTTTATGTTACTTTTATGTGATTTTTAGAACTACAAAGTTCTCTTCACCATTAAATTGTACGACCTTCAGAGCTGAACTATTGTTCTGCAGAAAAAATAAAGTCATACACACCTGGGATGGCATAAGAGTGAACTATCCCTTTAAGATATTTTTAACACTTGAGATATCAGCATTCCAACTTTGGAAAAACTATTTAGGAAATCATTGGCATATAACGCAACAAGGGGTGCTGAATTCAACTGATTTTAGTAATACACTTTTTTTGTCTCAGTGAATAAATGACACTGCCATCTGTTTTTTTTTTTATTATTATTTATTTATTTATTTATTTATTTTACCTTAAGTTTTACTCCAAATCACGGGGAAAAATTATCTCTACAAAATACTATATTGCTCTGCAAATATTGATCCATATCATTTTGGCTTTTATCATGATTTATGCATTTCTTTCACCAGTAAAAACAATTGAGTCGGAAACCTCTGGTTGAGGTTGATATGATGCTTAGCAACAGCAAGAACCCTACAATTGAATAATGAACAATATGGCAGAAGAAATGTTTATTCAAATAATGAATATGTTTTACTGTTTAATATTTAACATTGTATTTTATTTATGAATTTATTTATTTATTTTATTTATTTATGCATATTGCTGATGCTGCTCACATTGTGCCAAAGAACAACCCTTACCCATAATAAAATTGCTTTAATGCCCGGTCTCTTGTGGTTTATAGCTTTAGAACGCTCAGCCTATCATGGTTTATTGCTTCAATATTTTACACTTCATTCTATTTTTTGCTCTCTCCATCCATCACAAACACACACAGTAGGCCTTCTCTAGACTGGACCCATGAGTATGCTGGAGTGTGAACATGCTCTGTGGGTGAGTGTAAGCCCTTATTATAAATAACAAACACCCCAGTGCCATAACGGCAGGACAATAAGTGGCTGGCAAGGACCTAATTATGCCCCTATGATCTCCTTTAATGGCGGAGTGCGAGTGCGAGTGAGGGGCAATTTTCCTCCCTATTAATTACGCAATTATTGCAGATTGACTGATAGGCCTCGATCTTGGGTGTGACCACATAGAGTTCAACAGTGAGGAGAGCTCTTTAGTGCACACAGAGGAACACCAGCATTCTCCTGCCCAGTGATGAGAATCCACAGCATTGATCAATTTCAGCTGAATGCCCCACTCCTCCACTTATTCTAACAGACACTAAATAAGTGGCAGATGATTGCGAAGGTGTATTAAAGGCAAATATTAAATACATCGAGGGGGGGAGCTGTCAGTGTCGTTGTTGAGAAGAGATCCAATCTCTTTAATACTACAGCAGAAACAGGAAAATAGAAGCTAACTTAAAACTGATGCAAGTTATTTTTTGAATACAGTGCATAAAATGTCCCTACTACCTGACAGATATTACTGAAATAGGTGTTTTGAGAAATAGCTGTGACAGCTCTATGTTCTTAAAATTTAAAAGGGCTGCAACCTGTGCGTGTTAGCCAATCAGAAAACTAATTCTCTGCCAATTGAGTGATTTTGTGGCTAGACTATCTGCTTCTCCCAAAGAATGGAAGACAGGGGAGGGTTTGGGAAACCTGTGTGGAAAGTCATTATTTTTGCAATTCCCTTTGGTGCCAAATGTGGCATAGACATTGTAGACTTACAACTGTATGAATAAATATTACTAATGAACAATCTTTGTTAGGCAGTTACTGACAAAAGAATCCTTGCATAAAATAAACATCAAAAGTTATGTCAACCATAGCTTTCATGTTAAATCAATCTAGACTAAATTTGATTATTATTTTATATTATTTTAAATATGTCTCAAAATGAAACACTTGCCTTTACATTGTTTGGGATATTTCAATGTGCTGAAAGTCTTTGCCAACAAATGACTCCCCCTAGAGGGAGAAGAGCTCTCTTTAAGTGGACAAGATCATCTGTCCAGAGACTTTAATAAGCACTTAGTCTTGTCCACACCGAGTGATTTAACCATACATAATGGAATTATAAAAATCTTGGCTGCCTTTATGTTGACAGGATGCACTAATGAATCTTTAATGCCCATCTCCACCTTGCAGACTGATCTAGACGAGTGGAAATAGCTGCTTGATGTATGGTCACATTAGATTTCTTACAGCAGCTTGTAGACAGAGATGCTTCTCTGATGTCCATTAAAAAAGTTACTGCAGGATAAACATGAGTTTGTTTGTTTTTTAGAACAAGACCATAAGACTTACTTGCCACAGTAAAGTGTCAAGCTACTGTTGTTCTAAAATTCTAACATGCATATTTTTGTTTTTCTTTAGGGCATTTTCATATGTTCAGGCCATCACAGACTGCACTATTAGGCCTGGCATTTAATGAAAGGCATCCATGTGAAACAACAGAGATTTGAACTCACATTAACATGCATCCATACGGCTCATGGTGCATGCAGTGACTTTATTACACGTGCCGGAGGCTACAATCACAATCTAGGGAAAATGGTAAGCTAAAAAAATCTTTCAGCATTTGAATACTGTTTTTGGAAACAAAGGTGTAGCACACAGTATATAGAAAAATGCTTTATACAGCCAGTCATAGCAGAAGCTTGTAGGGTGCTTACATATTATAATTTACAGCAAGTCGTTGATTTTAATAAATGCATCACAAGGACAGTTTTAGAAAGTGCTGTCCAGTCATGCAACCAAAAGTGTCACTCTGACATAGAAATCTATAGACCAATGAGATTTCTGAGATCCAATGGGTAGTATTTTCACTTGCATTCAAGCGGACATGTCTCTTTCCAGACCCTCAAAGAAATTGTATGCATTCCTAGCGATTAAACTCTCCTTTAAAGATTTCTCTAATGTGTGACTGCCCTTATCCAAAGCAATATACAGCACACTTCTAACAGGGACAATAACCTTAGGGCAACCTGAAGTTAAATGCCTTGATAAATGGCACATGGATAGTTCATGGATCAACGGCAGGGCTCAAACCAACAAACTTTTGTTACTGATCCAGATTGACCACGTTTGCGCACACTTAAGAAAACGGTTTTATCAAGGGTTTTGCAGAAAGTGGCATTCTGAAACATCATGTAAACGACAATGGCGATTTCCTTACAGCACTTAAGGGATTAAGAGAAAGCATTTAACACACCTAGGTTTCTCCTGGTGAATGTGGCTTATGTGGCCATGTCAAAAACATGAGCAGCATTCTGACGAATTGTGAGAATTGTATGCTTGTGTGAACACACCAAATAACAAATATCATAGGATAAATAACAAGTCAACACAGCAGGAAAAATTCAAAATTTCTCGGAGTGCAGTGGGAAAATCACATCCACTATAATCTATACCCATTTATACACAGCAATGTAAAATAGCGATAGTCGCTCACATATGCAGATGCACTCGTACATTGGGAATCCCAGAGTTTTACGTACGAGGGAAACCCTACTATTACAGCACAATTCTGCCGCAGGTCGCAATAGAAAGTTAAGCAAACAAACATAGCAACAACTCTGAAATATCTGAAAGAAAGCGAATCAACCGAGAATAATGGAGAAAGCTGCTTACTGACCTAGCCACATATATATGGGATTAAAGAGTATGCCGCTTATACAGTGCATGTAAATGGGAACGCCACTTTCTCGCAATACGCTGCTCACAATAAGCATACAATTCTCAACATTGAAACATTGCTATGAAAACACCTTATTCACAGCAGTGCCAACAATGCTGTGAGGGATAGACATACAGTATCATCAATGGGTTGTACAAGTGTTTTTGGATCATTACGCTAACTAAAGTTTGAAAAGGAATATTTCCAAGAAATTTCATTAGACAAAAAAATTTGACAAAATGAAATCAGATGTAATCTAGCTTTTTGATAGCTTTCTACTGTACAAGTGCATGTCATTGAAGAGACAGTACCTCTAACCCTCACAGCATGGTTTTCATTCCAGTCAAAAATCAAAGATGGTGTTAATGTAAATGTGGTCTTTACCACCCCACGTTTGCTTGGCAGTTCCATCCATGAATGCAGGTGCATGCATGAAAACTGCTAGACATTTTCTGTTTATTTGCCATTTAAATATGTTTCTAAGTATGAGTGGGTTGTCTTTGAAGTATGGATGATCTGTGGGTCATGAATGGCCAACCTCTGTGGTCGGAGTAAGTATGCTGTGGACGTCTGAGAAAAATAAAGATGGATGGAGACTCAATCTAATTGCCTGATGATGGTATTTTAAAGTCTCCTTGATTATAAAGCTGCAGCTAAGTGCTATTGATCTGGGACCTGTAGGGGATGTCTCAGTCATGTGGTATTAGGACCCAAACTGTTCCACCATGCATTATTCAACAGGCTGCTGACAAGCTCAACTGGCAGCTAGCAATCCCTGGGCAACAGGAGCTCAGCTGCGACTAATCTCCCCAACCATGCACATACACACACACACACACTTGTGCGCTCACGTACCCAATGGCTCCTGGCTAGCCCGCTTTGGTGCCGTATTGTTGTCGTGAACTCATCGACCCAAAGCAGTCAGAGGTTAATATATTAACTGCGCACAGACTTGTTGTCTATACCTGGTGAAAATGAAGCAGACAATCTCAGACCACAACCTCCCTGCTCTGGCCATTTGAGAGCACAGAACAAGAAGAAAAACATCCAAAATTACAATTTGAAAGTACAATTTGGAGAGGAGGAGACCCCTCTTACTATAATGAATGGAAGAAAGTGTAACATTCAATATGGCGGCCGTTGTAATGGAAGTCCTGCCTTTCAGTTAAAAGAGTCTGTAGTCTTGATAGTGTTTGTTTACTCTAGAACACACATGTATTAGCTGGATCAGCCAGAAAAATAGTTTTTTTTTTGTTTGTTTGATTTTTTTTTTTTTTTTGTCAGATGTAATAGCTGATTTGAAATACATTATTGAAACATAATCTTGTCAAAGAGATGGAGATTTCTGGGGGTTTTTTTCACATTCAAGTAGGCAGGATCTGTACTTGTGTGTCTATTGCTGAAATAAAAATTGCCAGCAAAATTGTTGCCAAGTGCACTTGTCCTAAAGGTACTTTGGTTCAACTGATCTGGAATGTAAAAGTCTGTAAATGTCAAATGCAGAATACATATGGAGAATGAGAGCTGACGCTAACAATGAGAAATTACACTTGTCAATAGATCAATTAATCAGACAAACTTTCTATTCCCCTACCCATCCATTTTAAGCCCTGGTCTTTCCATGCTTCCATCTCTTCCATCCTTGATCCACCGTGAGGTGCCCCACAAACCCTGTATAATGTATCTTTGTTTGCACCGATTGCAATTATCATGTGGATCAATGGATTTGATCAATAATTTACAGCAATTAACATTTAATATCCCTGCACAGCCACTTAGTCCATTAATGGGGAATTGATTATTCCATGGCCTTGCTGGAGCACTGAGTGCAATAGATCTATTCCTCTGTCTATGACATAGAACAAGGGAATTATACAGCAATGCAGAGTACATTTACATATCTTACCAGCATGACTTACAATACAGTGTTAAATCAGGTTTCCGGCAAACACCAGAATAGGAAGTTAAGAACTAGCTTGCGAAGTTAGGCCTTATGCTGCAAACAGTTGTAATAATGTGATTTTAAAAGTAGGTGATTTTGGTGCGAAATCACTGGGCAATTTCATATTTCATTCTTTTTCAAACGTTGGCAAAAACATGCCACTTTTTTAGCACTAGTGCAGCAAAATGCTCTGCATGATGTGTGTAATTGATGCTTTATGCATTTTCTCACATTCAGACACAGAATGACCGAAAATTTTTGTTTTTGTGCAAGCCTGTCATCCAGGGTTCCCAGACCTAGTAATTGGATAATTACTAGATAAGGATTTCCTTTTTTTCTTCTTCTTCAAAGTATTTTAGATATTGCACTTACAAAGCTAAATGTTTTGCAGCTTAAATATAATAACAAACCAAAAAAGTAAAGATTAAATTTATTTCTATTTCTTCCCATGATCTGTAAATTCCGATTTGAAAATTCCAATGACTGTGGAAAACCTGGTCATCTTCATTTAAATAAGCAGTATCAACCTCTATTCTTCATCAAAATGACACAATATATATATAATGCAAACTAAATTAGATCTTAACCATGATGCTACAATACAACAAAGTTCCCCAGTCCCTAAATGCTAATCATAAACATATATAGCTAGGGTAATTGCAGTTAATGGATATTTTACATGCATTTTCCTTGGATCTTTAATACAAATATTATTTGATTGTGCAATAATGGATGGAAGATGCTTACAGCAGTTTAACTCACATAAATGAATGAATCGATCATTAATTCCACACATGCATTCATGCCATTGTTCCATCTTCCACAGAAATTAATTTTCCCCCTTTCACATTTAATTTGGCATGAAAGAATTCTGTGTAGAAAAGGTTAAGACTGGCCATGGTGGTTGTTGTCAATGACTGAACACACAAACCATGCCATTTATGCTCTGTCTGATATAATCACTGATCAGATGAGCAAATGGAATGAGAAATATCAATCTCTGCTATGGAGAGCTAAACTTGTCCTCGGGAGTTCAGCCCTGCTGCATCCTCAGACACGAAACAAAGAGCAATTTGCTTCAGTGACCAAGAAAAGTGTTTATGTAGGCGAAAAAAGAGGGATCGGGCAATTAAGAAAGCTGTCAGATAAACTCCTCTTGAGATGCTCCCAGCATGCTTTACACTCAGGAGGTATCGACAGGAGGAGGGCCCACACAGCCTTTGCCTCTGACGCTAACGCAACTGCAGCACTGAGAGACGTTCTGCTATATTAACACTTTGTTTCTGCTGACGATCAGGAGGGATGAACTGCCTGTTACATCCACAGTATCGATCCTATGATTAGTTTCCTGTAGTTACTGCTCTCAGAGCCACCATGGAAACAGGGGGATTATTTTAGGGAAGGAGAGAGCGAGCGAAATACGAATTCGGAGAAATGTTTTTCCCCAAATTTGAAACACTGAATCCATCATTCCTTATACTCATTGATATAGAGAAAATCCCCTATTTACTTGAAGAGGACAACAGCAAGCTGATAAATACATGTCTGCCATTCACACTGTTAGACATGACTAATTCACTGTATACAATTCATATTGTATATTTTCTCCTATTTTATATAAATAGTGATTTTATATATATATATATATATATATATATATATATATATATATATATATATATATATATATATATATATTATTCTATTCCATTTAATCATGCCTAGTATTTAAATGTTACATTTTATTTTTTTCCCATTACTACTAATTGTTGTATTTATTATTGTATTATTATTGTATTATTACCTTAAAATGTTTTGGCAATACTATACTCCAATTTTCATTCCAATATTGCTGAATTGAATTGAGAGAAATATGGATAAGAGAGAATGCAATTGAAAGAGATAGATGACAGATTTGTAAAACAGAGTGAGAGATGAGCAGATACACTTAAATTTCATAATATACTGTATTTTAACACATCAACAAAAAGTTAGCAATACACAATGCAGCTCACTTTCTCATCACCTATTTCCATTATAAATTATTTGAAGAGGAAAAATAATATTGTTAATTAGAACTTTTGTCTTGATTTTCAGAAAAATATCTAAACATCTTTTGAATATACATGAAAAGAAAAACTGTGTAACATTAAAGGATAGTTCACCCAAAAATGAAAATTCTCTCATCATTTACTCACCCTCATGCCATCCCAGTTGTGTATAACTTACTTTATTCTGCTGAAAACAAAGATTTTTAGAAGAATTTTTCAGCTCTGTAGGTCCATATAATGTAAGTGAATGGGTGCCAAAATTGTGGTGTTCCAAATAGCACATAATGGCAGCATAAAAGTAATCCATAAGACTCCAGTTGTTAAATCCATATCTTCAGAAGTGATATGATAGGTGTGGGTGAGATACAGATCAATATTCCATTCAATTTCAATCAAAAAGTCAAATTTTGCTAGAAATTCATCTCCCCGCACAAAATCATAAGAAGAATATTTAAGTTAAAGTGGAAATTGACTGAGCAGGGAGGAGAATTATTTGTAAAAATTGACTTAAATATTGATCCGTTTCTTACCCAGATCATCAGATCACTTCTGAAGATATAGATATAACCACTGGAGTCATATGGATTACTTTTATGCTGCCTTGTGTGTTTTTGTAGCTTCAAAATTTTGGCACCAATTCACTTGCATTTTATGGACCAAAAGAGCAGAGATATTCTTCTAAATATCTTCATTTGTGTTTCCCTGAAGACAGAAAGTCATACACATCTGGGTTGGCATGAGGGTGAGTAAATGAGGATATATCTTGAATCAAGTTTATTTTCTTTCTTCATTAGGTTTAAAAAATAACAATGGGTTAAAAGAAATCAAGTTATATTCTCTGAAATTCTTATCCTACACATTTCTGCTTAAAGTAAATGCATCTTGTTTTAAGGATGTTTAGATTTACAGGAACAAAAACAAAAAATACAGAAAATGTTTTTGTTTTTTATGTGCAAATGGTGTAAATGGCAGAGCACAGTACAACCATAATCAGGTGATACATTTGCACCCGCAAGGATTTCAACTCGGTCAATTCATTGTACTGGATCCATTATGCCATGATAGCAACACACAGAATCGTGGGACAGTAAATCGTGGGACTGTCTCTCAATGTCAGCACTGGATTATGGCACCATATCCAAGTTGTCAGATAATTATGCTAGTTCATTATTACATACTGCCGCACAGACCAATTAGCAATCAAATTATACTTACTTCAGCCAATTACTTCTGGACTTGTGATTTATAAACCAACCGTGCCTCTTTAAGACAACCAGAAAGGCAATTCAAAAAAGGTTGTACAGATATAAATTGTTAATGCTTTATATACATTGTTAATTTAATTAAATTATGATGGCAGGTAATTTTGTAGCAGCACCAAAATATAGTAACAAATGTAGGTGTTTTTGCTTATTATTGCAAAGTAACGACCTTCACCTACCCTCCTGTTTCATATTTAATTCTTTGTTTGTTTTCTGCAACACAGAAAAATAGTAACAATAACAGCAAAAATAATAAGACGTCTTTAAAAAAAATAATGAATTAAAAACTCACAGGAAATCATTGCCAGAGGTGAACAGATAAGATGCAAGAAATGAAATGAAAGTCTAAGTTATAGATGTCCTTCAGGCTAGCTGTATAAATATGTATTATTAAATGCTACATCACTGTGTATGTCGGGTAGCCATTTCTCACAGAAAATAGCTAGCGACTCCTGTTCTTGCCAATTAAATTCACCCCGGGGCCCGTCGGTTCTGCGGCACGTAATGCGGTAATCTTGACCATTCCTTTTGAGAAAGTGACAGAGCGCCGGTCACTTTGCAAAGGGTTGTAACAGCGGGGAGAGGGGAAAAGCAATCTTTGGAGCTGAAGCCACACCAGGCTACGCTATATGCATTACAGTGAGAGGAGCCTATTTGTATCAAATCCATCACATTCCATCCACCCCCCTTCCTTCTTTAATCACAAACAGTATTTTATCTTAGCTTTGATATTGCCTCAGGTCTTCATGTGCCATATTCAATGGTGTCCGCCATAAGGGAGAAGGTGAAAGTGAGCTGTTTAAAGTGCAATATTGTGGCAAGCTGGAAAAAAAAAAATGACATTCCAAGTCAGAGTGCACAGCATGCCAACAGATTTCTCTGATAGAGAAATGTGAGGCTTGTGAAGAGAGTTATCTGCTCTCTCTTTCTCCGAGTCTCACACTCAGCAGACCAGAGACATCATCACAATAATACATACAGGAAATCCTTTCCTTGGTCCAAAATTCAATATGATTTTTGGCACAGATTAGAATAAAGAAATATAGCAGTGGAGAGGGGGTCAGTGAAGATCACAGTGGAACAACAATATAAAAGGCACGCTAGTTCAGTCCTCTCATTCTTAATGAAACCTGAAGTCCAAGATCAAGCACATAACACTTTTAAAATCCTTTTGAATACTGGAAAAATCTACTTGCCTAACTGCTCAGTAATACCAGGAAATCACCAAGCTGATATATTTCAGGGTTGCCACTATGAAATGCCTGAATTAAAAGTTAAAACGTAATGTCTTTTTATTTGCTTTGTTCCTTACAATATGCGCTTCTTTTACTCTCAATTAGGGTATGAAATTAACCAAAAGACCAAAAATACCATGTCTGAACAGTGAAAGTGTGACATTTGACAAGAGATGTCATTGCTTAGACACAAAGACGCACACTTAAGGGAACTCATTTGATAATTTTTTTGAAGAAAAGACAAAAGAAAAGCGGCCGTTGCGCATGTCTGATTCACTGTTTGTTGAGAAGTTTAAATGTCGCTCTGCCAATCGTGCCTCTCATGAGCGCTTCATACAGAAGGCGCATATGACGAGTTTGAGTGACCTGCAAACAGTTATGTTCTTTGTGTTTGCTGCAAATGTTCTTATGCCATCTCAGGAGGTGCATGAGTTTAAATCCCTTTTAAATCCAGCAGTTTGCAATTTACTGTAATGCATTGTGAAGAGACTATGTACTGTTTATATGAACCAGATAAAGGTGTCTGTAAAAATCAAAGTGGCTGATAAAATTGAGTCAAAATGTGTTATTATTTGTAAGCAAGAACAGTGTGTAGAAGTGTTGTGTTTGACTTGTGTGAAGACTCATAGTTTTAAATCCTAGAGGCTTTCCCTGTTGCACACTTTAAAAACAGGATTTCATTTTGAGCTAGTATATTTTAAAACTATAGTAATGGTTGCACAAAACAATTTAAAAGCAGAAAGAAAAAAAAAGTAATTTCCTTTTTGGTAACAGAAATGTTTATTTTTCTTTTCTTATCTTTATGGACATTATGAATGGTGCAAAATGACAGGTTTTGCTGAAATTTTATACGATTTACAATAAAACATTTATAGTAATATACTAAATTATGCTCAGGAGAAATTCAGTCCACAATTATCTTGTATCACGATTGTGTGTGTGTGTGTGTGTGTGTGTGTGTGTGTGTGTGTGTGTGTGTGTGTGTTCAGAAAGCTGAAATACAGAAAAAAAAAATATATTATCTTGTCATTGTTATTCTGTAAGAGATAAGTAAATCTGTGTTCTCAGCATGCCAAAATAAACATGTGACTGTGTCGCACTGTCTTCCCCATACAAAAAGGCTATACATTGCTACATACAGTACATTGGCTTAAAGGGGTCATGAAGTGCTATTTTTTATACTTTTATTATCTTCCCTGAGGCCCAATGGTAATGCTCTAAAAGTTTATTTGCACCAAAATAATTTAGTAATATATGACAATTTTCAACCCTGTTTTGGCCCTCTGTCTGAAATGCTCAGTTTTGGCCTATGCACCTCCTTAAAACTTCAATGTAAACAACCATGGTTATGATTAGATAACATCGTGCAGCCCCTCACATACAGCCATATTTGAAACTCAATTGGAAGAGTGTGAACAACAAGTGTCACGGCATTCTAAAACTAAATTGCTGGGTTTACACAACACACATTGCATTCAAATATATTAAACCATTCATCTCAAGCACAACTGTTAACACTAAGCACCATAAACTATTACAAAATCAAGACATTTGAAATATTCATGACTGAAATGGTTAAAAGTAAAATAAAAGGGTGTCCTCTTCAATGTTCAATGTGTCTTTTAAAAGCAGCATTAGATACATGACAGTGGTCAAGGCATCTGTCTAGTGCATGTTTACATACTAAAATAATTTACAATAGGTCCCCTTTGGTGTTCAGGAATAGTTAGGCCACACTAGGCCTGTCCATCCAGCTAGATCTCAGTTTACGAACTGAAGCACCAGTGGACAGGACCAGGAATGTGATGACGTAGATAAGGCGTTGATAGTTTTTTGCTGTAGAGGCAGTCATTAATTAATGGGCCCCCCCAAACGAGGTAGGGAATTAGCGGAATTAGAGAACAAGGCATTTTTGCAGCTTGGTTTCAATAAATGCTTTTATTCTGAACATTTACAGTATGTCCTGAAATTTACAGTATGTTTTTATAGTAGAACGGCCTCTTATATGTCAAAATATCAAGGAAAATGTTATCCCTCATGACGTGACCCCTTTAGCTGAAAAAAAGAGCCCTTTGTAGATAATCATCACATAGACTACAGGAAAGATTCTCGAAGCATAAAATGAATAACATGTAATCTCATCAAATGCTGCTCAGAGCAATCACAACACAGATCTATTATAAGCAAGAGATAAGGAATAAATTAATAAATTTCTTCAGGGGTAAATCAAATTCTGGTCATTACCCACAGATATTAACTTCAGGACAGCTGGCAGGACGAAATTACAGAGAAGGGGGCAGATTTTAAATTCATTCACTAGAGGCTGTAATATTCAAATAAATGGATTTGCACATTCCAGTAAAGAGATTGTTACACACGACATCTTTATCAGATTATCAGATCCTCCAGGTGGGTGTTAGTAGTGTTAATGGAGGTCTATGTGAGAATGTCTATAATATCTTTCATTATGTATTATAAAGTCAACATGAAATCAAAACTGACCCCATACTTCAAAGCTGCACTACGCAACTGTGCTCTCTAGGGACATCTACTATTCTGAATAGGCATTTTCAAGACATATTTTATTTATAGAAACTATACATGCAATAGTTACATTTTAAAAATGTGCGTTTCATTGAGTTTTGTCGCACTTCTGGGTTAAGCCCCGCCCACACTCAGTCCTGTCCAAATGATACAGATACTGGCAGATACAGATACAAATACAGATAATGGCTGTGCTGCACACCCCTACCGGAGTCATAACATGCTATTTTCATGTTTATATTATTTTATACAATTAAACATTTGGACCCACTTTATATTAGGTGTGCTTAACTACTGTGTATTTAACTATTTGATACAATGTACTTATTATGTACATGTTGTTGCATTTAATTACATTTGTAGTTACACTGTTAACTTTACCTGTAAACCAACCCTTACCTCTAAGCCCAACCCTAAACCACCCTTACTCCTAAACCTACCCGTACCTCAACCTCAGTAGCAGCAAAATAAAAATAGCAGGCCACCTAATATAAAGTGTGACCAAACATTTAAAAATGGAAATATTATTTGCTTTGATTAGAAAAACATATTTTTACATATTTTGAATGAATGAATTTTACACGTATAACACTTTTCTGACACTACACTCAAAGTGCTTTTACAAAGAGAACAGGGGACTCAATCACCTCCACTATTATATTTTAACAGGATTATTGAATTGTTTTACAGTATCTGCTATTAATGTTTGTATTGTATTACACTTATCATTTTAAGAGGTAAAACTTGTGATATGGCTTTTATTATTTTTACATTATATTTGTACAGCCTCAGTTGATAATGCATGTGAACCGTAATACTACAATAGTAAGTCTATGCACTGCACACAAGAACACAGTAGACTAAAAATATAAAACAAGGATTCAGTAATGGTGGGGATAAAATATACTTTATTAAACATGAAAATTATATGCTAATATGCAATATAAAAATGACAAGTACATTTCTGAAGTCAATCATAATCATGTTACAGTAACATGGATACATTGCTATTGGTTAACACACAAGTAATGTTCAGTTCATTAAAGCATGACAAGCACTATTCGTTTCTACCAGAAAACAGATAGCAGGTAAACAGCTTCACCAAATGGATAACAGATAAACATCCATCCAGATTGCTGCATCACTTCTATGTAATGCCAATTTTTCACAATCCAATCAATTCCTGATGGATAAAAATAAGTTATGCCCTAACTTTTCTTTCCTCATGTAATAACCTGTATCATTTGTACACACTAATCAGTTATATTACAGATATATTAGGTAAAATGGGTGGTGAAAGCAAATTCATGTCAACTTTCTATACTAATCTAGATTTTGATCAAATGCACTGTTAGACAACCAATAAACATGATCACACTAAATGCAGATGAGGTGAAAAGCAATATGTGTGATTATAGACAAAGACATTTACCATGGCTCAATAATGGACAATGATAGATTTAATGATGGATAAACCCGTGCAGAGAAACTGTGAGAGACAGTTTGTAAGAAACGCTATAATTAGCACCAATATCAATCTGTGTTGTCTATAAAGGAAGCAGGCTTAAGTGCCTATAGAAAAGAGATACATGAATGTACACTACCAATCAAAAGTTTGGACACACCTACCTATTATTATTGCAGTTTTCCACATTTTAGAATAGTAAAGTCATAAAACTATGAAATAACAAAAAAGGAAGTTTCGGAAGTGACCACAAAATGTTAAAGAAATCAAAATGAGGGCTAGGGCCTACCCAAGATTTTGTTTTATTATTATGCATTCGGTCTCAGACATTTGGCTCATTGGTCGCTTCCACCTGAGAGAGCCCCTCGCTGGTTTTGTATTGAACAGGAATTCTGGCCCCTATTTCGGCACTGCAAAGCTTTTCTATCAAGCTAGAAGTTAAGTTACACCACGCTATCTTGCATTTGCACGAAGTATGGACAAAAGTGTCCAGAGTGTTTAATTCAGACATTTGTTTAAATGTTGCTTCAAGCATATGGCTGAACCCAAAGTTATGTATTAATAAGTCTCCTTTCTGTTGGACAGAGTGGATTGTGAGGGAGGTTAATACACTCGGTGACCTATATGAAAGTGTTAGAGATCCTTTGGAAAATACGATTCAACATTTTGATATTCCCAGGTCTCAATTCTTTAGGTATTTAGAGTTGCGCCACATGCTTTGTGCTATTTTGGGAGTAGCATACAACCCCCTAATGCGGCAGCTACTCTGGGAGTGGTGACTACAGCTTTTGGAAAAGGTCATGCGGCATCAGTGCATTACTCCCTGCTAATTCAGAGTCTAGGGGACGGAGCTTCAACTTCTCTCAAGAGATTATGGAAGAAAGATTGAAACTTGTTATTGGAGGAGGGAGTGTGGGCTAGGATTCTTAAAAACATCAAATCTAGATCAAGGGTGCACCTTATGCAATTAAACATTTTACATCGATTCTATTGGACTCCCTCTATATTGTATAAACTTGGTCTTAAAGACACACCCACCTGCTGGTGATGCCAATCAGAAGATGGGGACATAACCCATGTTTTTTTGGTTGTGTGTTAAGATCGAAGGATTTTTTGTGTGATGTATTGGGTACTCAAATTCCATTTTGCCCCAGACTCTATATTTTAGGCATTGGGGTGGTCATTAATATATGGGATAAGTACATAACAAATTGGGTCCTAGCCAGTGTTATGATTGGCAGACAGGTCATCCTTAGAGGATGGAAGTTGGCTGGAGCACCCTCAGGATATTGGAAGGGTGGTGGCATTTGAGAAATTTAGTATAGAAGGCTAGGCAACCGGGAGTTGTTCGATAAACTGTGGGGCAGTGATCTGGTCTTTTTGGAGGGCTCTCAGGGAGGGGGCAGTGGAGAGGTATATATATTATATATTTATTTATTTATTTATTTTATTATTTGTTTGTCATTTATTTTTTATCTGAGTGAGTACTCAGTCTTTGCCCACAGGGATGTTTGTTGGGGGTCGGGGTGGGAAGGGAAATAATGGGATTTGAGGGGGATAATGTTTGAATCTGTACATGAAAGTTTTGCTTTGTTATGTGTCATGCTTGAGGAGCAACCAATAAAAATGTTAATCTGAAAGAAATCAAAATGATTTTATATTTTAGCTTCTTCAAATTAGCCTCCCTTTGCCTAAATCACAGCTCTGCACACCAGGGATACTTGTATTGAACACTGTATTGTATTGGATACTTGTAAACAGTATTGAAGCACAGTTCCCATATGCGCTGGGCCATTAAAAAAATAAAATAAAGAAAGAACAATTTATATTTGCCTACAAAACTATTAACTATAAGCATGTAAACATAAGTCTTTAGATCAAGAGTTTTCTCCCCAATTTGGAATGACCAATTCCAATGTGCTGTACGTCCTTGTGGTGGCGTAGTACCTCAATCTGGGTGGTGGAGGACGAATCTCAGTTGCCTCTACATCTAAGACCATCAAACTGCGCATCTTATCACGTGGCTTGTTGAGCTTGTTACTGCGGAGACCTAACGTGCATGGAGGCTTCACGATATTCTCTGCGGCATCCACGCACAACTCACCATGGGCCCCACCGAGAGTGAGAACCACATTATGGTGACCACGAGGAGGTTAACCCAATGTGACTCTACCCACCCTAGCAACCGGGCCAATTGGTTACTTAGGAAGCCTGACTGGAGTCACTCAGCAAGCCCTGAATTCAAACTTGCGACTCCAGGTGTGGTAGCCAGTGCCGTTATTTGCTGAGCTACCCAAGCCCCTAGATCAAGAGATTGAGATCATGCAAAATACAGTAAATTGTGTACAAACATCGACTGGAGGTGTATGTGTGTACTGAATATTTAAGCATGCATATAATCTACCGTTACACATATGGAGACATCTATGTACAATATTCTAGTCGAATGTGCTTTGCCCTGTTCAAATAGTATAGAGTCTTTCAAAGCACTGCGAGAAACATTTGAAGCAACAACACAGGAGACAACATGCAGGAACAGGACAAAAACCCAGCTGGGAGCAGCTTGATGGGTGAGACAGAAGCGAGACCCCCCTCCCTCACACACCGATGAAGAGGAGCAGGGCCCCCTCACTCTGACGGGAGGCCTCAGTGTCCAGCCTATAAAGGGATGGCGGGGGACAACAGGGTGGGAGTCTCTTTGCTTTCATCCAGAAATGAGACATTACCAGTGGAGAAGCCATGCATTTCAAAACCACTCACATCTCTAGTACTAAGATCTGTCTGCCCTGGCGCACACACACACACACACACATACTTGATTTGCTTCCCAAGCCCTTGTGGAGACTTTACCGTACATATCCATCCAACAAACCAACACACACACACTCTCTTGAAATGTTGGAAATCCTTCACAGCTCCCTCTATGCATCATGAAAATACTCGCTCATTTCCACACCTCACTCTCTCACACACTTCCTTTTAGCTCACAGAAATGAGTTAAAGGAGGAGTTTGTGTTGTGTGGCTCAAATGGGCTTTGAGTGCTGCATTTGCAATCAGTCACAGCTGTGTCAAGGCATTTTTCTCCCTCCCGGCTTTACTTTTTTCTTATTTTTGGTGGAGGAAAAGCAGAGAGAAAGATAAACACATTCTGTACTTTCTGTTTAAGGTTCATTACACATCCTCAATCTAGGACGGGCGAGTCGGGCGAAGAGTTAATTCCTCGCCATATGAGAGAAAATGCATTAACAGAGTCCTATCCATCTTCAAACTGACATATCTGTTTAAATGTTTGGCTCTTATTTCTAAAGAGATGCAGGCAGAAGATCATTGCTTTTTCTCTCTCCTATAAACTCTGAGTGAAAGAGGAAAAAGGAAAGTGTCTCAGAAAACGAGAGAGCAATGGTACAGAGTGTGGACTCAACAAAATATTCAGACTTTTGGAATGTCCATTAAGTCAGAGTTGACAGTGATGGTGCCCTAGGTAATATTTCAATAGGTGGCCAAGTTGTTGTGTTGTTGATGCATGCATTAAAACCAAGCAGGCCAATAGGTTAAAGCATTAGTTCACCCAAATTGACAATTCAGTCATTATTTACTCACCCTTGTGTTGTTTTAACCATGTATGACTTTCTTTTTCTTAACACAATCAGTGAAGTCATACAATGGCAGTTTATGGTGACTACGTCATCAAGCTTCAAAAGAATGCAAAAGTATAATTCAGAAGTCTAATAAAATATTCCATGACACTCATTGTTATCAATGCGTGTGTGGTGATGGGGGCGTGGCCGAGCTATATTTGTGGAGAGTGAGGCTGCGAGAGGAAGAACGGTAAGAATTGACACCTGTGGGAAATTATCTCTAACAGCTGTTTGTGTTTGCAGTGAGAGCTGAGAGGGATAAAAGAGCAGTCCAGACTGCTGGAGGGAAGAGAGATCAACACACAAGCGGACTGTGTGTGTGTGTGTGTGTGTGTGTGTGTGTGTGTGTGTGTGTGTGTGTTGAATGTTTGGCTGAAAAGCCAGTAGTGTGTATGTAAAACTGAGAAAGTGTGGGAAATAAAGACTGACGTTAAATTGTTTATACGGCTCCTGCTTCCTCCTTTAACGAAAGAGCTTGTAAACTGTTACAGTGGTGCCGACCATCATGGAGTCCTTGCCACTGGCCGAAGTGTTCAAGATCCTCACCGGCATCCACCAAGCACAACATTGGATTCAGCTTGATCTGTGTGTGGAACAGGAGCAGAGGTTCCAGGTGCTCCTCCAGGCTCAAGCGAAGGACTGGCAGATGCTACGGAGCTTGGTACACCAGGAGGGGTGATCAGCAGAGACCCCGGACCAACCTATGTCCATGCTACAAATCACGCGATGGCCATGCCGCAAGTCGGGAATATGGGACATCAGGACAACCCGGAGGCTTTCATTGAGCTCTTTTAGTGAATGGCTGGAGCGTGAAACTGGCCGAAGAAGACATCCACCAATTATGAAAACATAAATTGCAAGAAGAGAGCAACAATAATTTGGTGCAAAAGTAACTGCTTGGAATGAGAAATTAGATTTGTCAATAAAACACTGACATAAACTTCAGTATACTGTAACAGATATTTTCTTGGGAGCACCGAGTTAAAGAACCATCTGCAGTATAAATCACACTCAAATCCTCTACACAGAGTTATAATCTTCAACTGTGAGTGTAAATCTCACTTTATGTCCTCTATAAATATTGACACACACTGTAGTTGACTTTCATTTCACCTTGTTATTAGTTAACAGTTTGCATGCAGTGTGCTGCATTCTTACGGGTCGGTAACAGAGATGAGTTCATGCTGTTTGTCTTACTGCTCAGCCAAGTATCAATACTTTTGGTAGTCTGGCTATTTCCAAGGCTGTTGGAAAATGTTTTTTTTGTTTCTTTCACACTTGAGGACTGATATTTGCTGTTTACAAAGTAAAAATGTGTTATTTACACTAAAACAGGCCAACAGATGTTTAAACTAGTACACGATGACCCAGGCCTACGTACTTTCTTATGCTCCGTTCTAAGAATAAGAATAATCATAAAAGTTTTCATATAAAAGGAACAAATATTTTGCAAGCCTCTGAAATTAAGTGCCATTTCTATCAAATGATCTGCATTTGTGGTACTCTGGGGGAAAATGTGTTCTTAGAGCTTTATTAATCTATCTAAAAGCACTTAACTATTTTTTCTGAGACATACTCACAAAATTAGCAGTACATCCAGTTTAGATATTATTATTTCTGCTGTTCTTTAGCTGATGTTATAAAGTAATTTACAATCGGTCACATTATACACAAATCTACCCTAAATTAACAGCCTGTATGTGATGAGGAGGAGGAGGGAGTAGCTGGGCCATGATGGAGCACGGCCGGCACTCACACACACACACACACACACACACACACACACACACACACACACACACACACACACAGCCACGCTGCATGTGTGTCTGTTCGCTTATGTTTTATGTTGTTTTAAATTAATTTATATAATTAAACATTTTTGTTGACTGTTCCGCCGGTTCCCGCCGCCTCCTTGCCTGTTCGTTTGTCTGTTACACAGTAATGTACGGCAATATAACATTAAAATCAGCATGTTCAAAAACATCCTCGCAATGCAAATCAGCTAGAGCATCATGGGAAATCTGTATTCAAGGTCCCGTCCCTCTGAGAGAACGGTCTTGATTACACAGTAAATATTTGAATATATCTAGCAATATTAAAATATCAACAAAACCAAACTTACATTTCTTATAATTTATGAGAAGGTACTTTCATTCATAGGGCAAGCAGAAAATTTGTTGCGCGCATATATATATATATATATATATATATATATATATATATATCTCAGGATCTTATCTAATCATCAGGATTTTCCTAATTGGTGTCATTTATTAGATCTTTTTATCAATTCAAGCTGGCATTTTACCTGTGAATAATGAATAAAGAATTTTGTGTTTGTACTCTTTAAAAAAACAGCTCTAGAAAGGATCTGTAGGGTTATTAAATTAAATTAGATATGCCCCATGCAGGCTCAAAGAAAACCTCTGTAACACCGGTTATAGAAGCAGACAGAATGAAAAACATCTGAGAAGGATGTCACAAATACAAAAAAAAAATGTATTAGTAAAATAACTGGTGAGATTAAATGGTTTATAAAATCAGGCCTTTTAATATGAGAGATTGCAATTTATTGCAGGGCATTTGTTTAATAAGGCATCAGTGAAACAATATAATAAATTCAATATTTACAGTTTATATGTTTCATTAGAATACACGCCTACTTTAGAATGGCCATCAAGGGAGAAAGATGCTTTTTGCCCCAGTGTGGTGCAGTTACGCCATTTAACAGCAGGCGCCTATTAACCAGTCAAACCTTGACCCCTTGAATTTACCAGCTTATGTGTTACCGGAGAATCGAACCAATGACCTTGGCAATAATGCCATGCTCTACCAGTTGAGCTATATTCAATAATTTAATCTAAAATATGAGCACAGACTGTTTGTTTTTCAAATTGGATAGGATTTCTATTTATTTTTTTTATTTTTTTTAAATACATGTCAGGGCTGTGCAATAAGGGTATATACCACCCAGCAGCCATAAACCACAGAGAGAAAAAAAACACTTTGAATGAAACCATCCAAGCCCTATGAAGCAGAGCACAAAGTCTAATACGGAGACCTTTGTGCCAGAGAATGAACATGACGAAGCGCTCTAACCTTCCTTAACACTTCAGTGGCCTTCAAAGCTGTTAGAATTCTCAACAAAAGACAAAAATAATTTCCAATACATATTAATGACGAAGACTAAAATACATTCATGTCCTTGAGAATTCAGTTTGGAAAACAAAGCCAACAGCTTCACAGTATAAACACAAGGGCCTTGCTAATAAAACAATCATTACCTGAAACACAATTAGACACAATGAGAATGTGACCTGAACTTCATTACACCAAGCATGAATCCATAATACTGTCTGAGGGCACTATTATGTCCTTAAACATGGCATCATGCCAAATAAAATTATGTTGTTACTCAATCTGATTAACATCGATCACTCTTTGATGACACAAGGCGAGAAAACTGTCATTTGTGATTCATGGTGGACCAATGTGCATTTGCCAGTGTCCGGTGGATCGCATTAGATAACAAAATATCAAAGCAAGTGATTTCTGCAATCACTGATGCTTCACCTACTCTCAGAACTAGCTTTACTTTCACAACTAGTTCAGAACACTATTTTTGCAATGACGGTTAAGCAACTGATACCAAGGAAATTTTAGTGGATATATGATGTCAGTTTCCCTCAAGTTCACACAGTTGTCCTAATAGAGTAACCACAGGTGTAGTTCATCAAATTAACTATGGACATGGAAACGCAAGATCATGCAACAAAATTTTGTACGATGCTGCATACCAAAGTTCAGGTTTGGTTAACTCTGAACCTCAGTACGACAAGAGGATACGTGGCCAGTAGAAGATCAAATGTCATACACTGACCTCTTGGCTCCATGCAAAGAATACATATTATAAATCTGCATGTTTTATTGTTACAGGAAAGTGAGTAGACAATATATTTTAACATTTGTTATTTTGTGCTGCATTATGTACTTACACCTAAAGCCCTCCCATGTGACATCATATCTTGGTCCTGTTGTACAAAAAAAAAAAAAGTGTGCATGCTCAAACGCTAGTGTGACCGCCCCTTACCACAAGGTGACTGATTCTATTGGCCTAATTCCCCAAACTACAACTCTCAAAACAATGACGCATTTCTCAAAACTATAAAAACAATGCACCTGTTGTTTTTACACATGTTCCAATTTGTTTAAGATTTTCTGCAAAATCCTACATACTGTAAAAATGTCCTCATTTTGCGCAGGTTTAACCATGTTTTCATTCAGTAAGCACACGCACTCAAAATAATTCCCTCAATACATCAAAGCCTAAACTCAGTAAACAGATTTCTCCATGTGTAACACTAAGTAGCAAAATAATTTACACACCAGTCAGAATATCAGGATAAATACAAAAGGGTTAAAGGTGTATTATGTGCTTTGGAAAATGTCCAATATAGCCCAGCTATATCGGAGTCATTTTATGGTTACATCTATGATTCAAACTTTCAGCCTAACTACAGTAATTCCACTTTTTTTTTTTTTAGACAAGTATGGCAATATACAGGGTTTACATTGTTGCAATTTAGAGGCTATGTAGTGTACTGTGTGTAGTGTATGTACTGTGTCACATGTTCTTGAAACTTGTACAACTGTAATAATTTGTGAAAGTGTAGGTCAACTTTGTCTGGCCCAAAGTATTTGTTCTAAATGTAACATGCTGAATTTCTGCAGAACTGAGGGCAACTGATAAAGCAGTAAGATTTTTTCTTCCAACTATTACTCTTTGTTTTACAGTATACTATATTCTATATTTTATGCAAATTTATTTGTACTTTGAAACTATTTGTCACTGTTTAATGAAATGTGTCTTAGCGATTGGGAAAAACAGTAAGTGTGTTGCAAGTGTCCAAATATTTTTGGGGCCACTGTATATTATACTTCTCTAATTATTCAAACAGAAAACAGAGACAACAACTAACAAGCTGGCGGAAAACAGTGTGCTCGTGCCCCCCCTCCCCATCTGACACCTCAGCTGCTTTTGCAGCAGATCTCGAGGTTCAGCTTAGCTCGAACCGTATATCAAGCTCTCTGTATGCGGATTGATCGGGGAGAGGTTATGGTGCAGACAGCACTCCTCTATTACGGTCCTGACTCCGACACTTACGGCCTGGCCAATTGCCCATTTACACTATGAATTACAAATTCAAACATGTATTAATTAGAGATTCAGCCCCTCCTGGGCACACATATGTGCTGTGTGTGCATGTATACACATACAGGGGTATTTATGGGTTCAGACTCATTATCATTAATGTATAGCATGCTGCTTAATAAACACCTTTATTTTACTGTCTCACAACGCACAGCTCCTGGGATCTAATTTGCTATGCACAGGTACTCATGTGGGTGATGGTGCTGACCCATCAATGTTGTTATTTGCAGACGTGAGAGAGGAACTAAAGAGTCAAAGCCAGGACTCATAATTACTGCTGACTCACAGCCTCTGCAGAGAGAAAAGGGTTATTTGTGTGTGTGTGTGTGTGTGTGTGTGTGTGTGTTTTATGAGTGAGAGAGAAAAACAGAAAGTGTTGCGTGTATCGATGGACTGTGCCCTCTATTGTTGGTTTTGAGAAGGCCATACAATTTAATGTAAAATATACTAAGTAAAACTTGATTTTTTAAATAAATTAAGAAAATTGGAGTGTGTGTGTTTGGGGTCGCTAGGTAGTTCTATACTGACTCATGGCAAAAGAGCAAGGCGAAGTGGGCAAACTCACTGAGGAGTGGTTTTCTTTATCATAAAATACATTAAGTATTTGCTGTGGGTGTATCACTCCAGGGCTTCAAACATGAGGGGTGATGCATTGGGTTAATTATTTCGTTCAGAGTAAAGAGGATAGCAGAGAAAAAGAGATGGAATTTAGACCTCTGTGCTGCAAATCGCTCACCCCTACACTGGCCTCTTAAAAATAAAAATATAAAAGCTCTCCTGGTGCGCTTATCTCTGCCTGGTGCACACAGACCTTGCTTTTTACACAGAGAGGGTTGTCACCTGCTCTGCCCTGCACTGCATTACAGACTGAAAACCAGAAGAGACGAATAGAAGTACCACCACTATCAACCACAAGAGGGACATAGACACAAATAGACACTGTGATATAGTAAAACTACATCGAAGATACTACATTGGTTCTGAATTATTGGGTTGAGGTCTATTCTGATAAGGTCATGGACAGCAGGGTAAAAACAATGCTAAATAAAGATAAAATGCAACTCATTTCATTGCTTGTGTCAAAGTTAGAAAACTAGTTGAGAACAACTGATCGAAAAACTAAAACTTCGATTGAAAAGAGGTTGCATGACTGCGTTTTCTAATTAATGACTGATTCATACATTTCTATGCATGTGTCATATGTAATTGTGTGATTATAAAGAATTATTCATGATGTGGCAGATAAATACTCCAACATGAAGCACAGCTACATTTGAATGAGTTCTGCAGGTGAACAGCAGCCCAGAACTCTTTAGAACATGCTCCAAGAGCTACTGGCTTTTCAATAACACGAGATATAAATGACAAAGGAGTCCTGTACTGCAGTTAGTGCTATAGCAGGCAAATACTCACAGCACAGTATAGCCGAGCAGACAGGCCCAGGGATTCAGTTCTGCAGGGATTACAGATGGCCCTTCAAATTAAATCAAATAGTACAGCAGGATCGGGCTAACGGCCGCCTATGGGAGAGGTGTATATGACTAGAGCAAGAGCCAGGGGGTGCAGGGAGAGAGAAAATCAACTCAAAATGAGTTTCTGAAATATCTATAGATAAATTGAATGTGAAAATCTTGACAGCGAGTGATATGAGGCTAGATGAGAAGCAAGTCAATGTTGGCAGTCATTCCTTTCATTTGTTTTTTCTCTCTCATTCTCTCTCTCATACAGACACATAATGGCTCTGTAAAGCAGTTCTAGGGAAAGGAGGTGGCAAGAACCAGCTTGACAATGTAAATAATATTTTAATGATAAACTTACAGCAAAGGACAAAACACACACATGACGGACATGTCCGTAAACGATCTCTCTCTCTCTCTCATTCGCACCATCATCCGCAGTTGGCATTTATCCCTCTCAGAGGCTTGATTAGCCTAATAAGGGACCGGGTGTGTAGACTCACGACCCGGCCCTGCCCTCTGCCCTGCCACAGGCTCATTGACAAAAATAAAAAAATAAAAAAATAAAAAAACATTCCTTGAAATTGCTGTCTATTTCAGCTCATCCTATACAGTACATAGAATTGTGCCTTTTGGTTGAAATTTTACCAGACCTACACCAAAGGTTTTCACCTTTCAGTCTTTGTGCAGGTTTAGGATGACACCAGCAGCCAAAACACAACCGGGACAACACAACAGTTTAAAGTCACCATGAAACAGCATTCACAACCCATTCTGTTTCCATAATGGGACATATTTCCAAGTAAAACAGCATTCAACAAGAAAAAAACAATACAAATTACAGTGAGGAAAATAAGTATTTGAACACACTGCTATTTTGCAAGTTCTCCCACTTGGAAATCATGGAGGGGTCTGAAATTGTCATCGTAGGTGCATGTCCACTGTGAGAGACATAATCTAAAAAAAAAAAATCCAGAAATCACAATGTATGATTTTTTAACTATTTATTTGTATGATACAGCTGCAAATAAGTATTTGAACACCTGTCTATCAGCTAGAATTCTGACCCTCAAAGGCCTGTTAGTCTTTAAAATGTCCACCTCCACTCCATTTATTATCCTAAATTAGATGCACCTGTTTGAGGTCGTTAGCTGCATAAAGACACCTGTCAACCCCATACAATCAGTAAGAATCCAACTACTAACATGGCCAAGACCAAAGAGCTGTCCAAAGACCCTAGAGACAAAATTGTACACCTCCACAAGGCTGGAAAGGGCTACGGGGAAATTGCCAAGCAGCTTGGTGAAAAAAGGTCCACTGTTGGAGCAATCATTAGAAAATGGAAGAAGCTAAACATGACTGTCAATCTCCCTCGGACTGGGGCTCCATGCAAGATCTCACCTCGTGGGGTCTCAATGATCCTAAGAAAGGTGAGAAATCAGCCCAGAACTACACAGGAGGAGCTGGTCAATGACCTGAAAAGAGCTGGGACCACCGTTTCCAAGGTTACTGTTGATAATACAATAAGACGTCATGGTTTGAAATCATGCATGGCACGGAAGGTTCCCCTGCTTAAACCAGCACATGTCAAGGCCCGTCTTAAGTTTGCCAATGACCATTTGGATGATCCAGAGGAGTCATGGGAGAAATGTGGTCAGATGAGACCAAAATAGAACTTTTTGGTCATAATTCCACTAACCGTGTTTGGAGGAAGAAGAATGAAGAACCATCCCAAAAACACCATCCCTACTGTGAAGCATGGGGGTGCCAGGATAACCAAGGAGTGGCTCTGTAAGAAGCATATCAAGGTTCTGGCGTGGCCTAGCCAGTCTCCAGACCTAAACCCAATAGAGAATCTTTGGAGGGAGCTCAAACTCCGTGTTTCTCAGCGACAGCCCAGAAACCTGACTGATCTACAGAAGATCTGTGTGGAGGAGTGGGCCAAAATCCCTCCTGCAGTGTGTGCAAACATGGTGAAAAACTACAGGAAACGTTTGACCTCTGTAATTGCAAACAAAGGCTACTGTACCAAATATTAACATTGATTTTCTCAGGTGTTCAAATACTTATTTGCAGCTGTATCATACAAATAAATAGTTAAAAAAATCATACATTGTGATTTCTGGATTTTTTTTTTTTAGATTATGTCTCTCACAGTGGACATGCACCTACGATGACAATTTCAGACCCCTCCATGATTTCCAAGTGGGAGAACTTGCAAAATAGCAGGGTGTTCAAATACTTATTTTCCTCACTGTATTTATTTTTTTAAAAGTGATTCAACCTTGAGAGCATTTTGATCCAAATGATACTTTATTATTATGATAAAATTTATGATAAAATGATCATTATTTGTCATTATTGCCATAACCTAAACATCAACTAGCATTCAATTACTTCACTTACTACTGGGAACACTAAAACAATGCCTAAATAGCCATTTGGCTATTGGTTAAAGTGAGAGCCTGCCTGTGCGATGTTGACAGCTGAAAAGGAAAGTGGTATTTGGTTGGAATGATGTGCATTCATTAATTGTGCACATTAAGACCAGGAATATTTTTAAGAAAGTAAAAACGGTCAATTTCATGCTGACTTTATACTTAATAACCAACAACTTTCAGACATGGACCTCTGGAGATGCAGGATATCTATGTGGATGTTCTATTACATTTTTGGATGTGTGAACAATAAATTCATGACATGTGAAAAAATATACATGCATATTAAAAGAGGGTGACATACAAGTATGGACAAGTCTCACTATCAATTGTCCATAAGTCTCATAAAAATGCTTTCTCACCCTATATTATTAGGATTTCCTTGGTTCCCACTCTTCTACACTGGTCTTGTTTACATAATAACTTTATGTTGGTGCATTTCTCTTCCCTACAAGGTCCCTGTTTTTTGATTACTTATGATTCACATCGCTTTTGCTACTGCATAATCACTAGGTAGGTTATTATAATACAAACACGAAGGAGATGACATTTCGTCTGCCCTGGATCCTCTTGACTTTGAGAAATATAAAACATTCCAGAGGAGAAACTCTCCCAAGAGCTCAGAAACTAGTAGTAATATGTTAAATGTACTGTAAAATGCAGGCATTTATAAAACATAGGGCTTTAAACAAAGAGGTCTATAATACCTGGAGGAAGTTATCCATTAGCATTCCCATTCATCTCAAAGGCAGTTGCTCGGCTGGCGCATGACCCATCGGAAGTAAGCTATTGGAAATCTGCTATCTTGGCTCATAGATTCTGCAGACAGGTTTTTTAGTTTTTGTTTTGTTTTTTGCAATATATGTGCTGCTTGCAATACACTATATACACCAATGAGCCAAAACATTATGACCACCATTATACCTAATATACTGTCAGCCCTCCACGTGCCGCTAAAACAGCGCCGACTCGCAAAGGCATGGACACTACAAGGTCCCTGAAGGTGTCCTGTGGTATCCAATACATTAGCAGCAGATCCTTCGAGTCCTGTATGATGTGAGGTGGAGCTGCCATGGATCAGACTTTTTGGTCCAACACGTCGCACAGATGCTCAATCAGATTGAGATCCATGGAATTTGGAAGCCAGGGCAACACCTTATGATCATCAGTGTGGCAGGGCGCATTATCCTGCTGAAAGAGGCCACTGCCATCAGGTAATACCATTGACATGAAGGGGTGTACCTGGTCTGCAATGATGTTTATTCAAGTGGTACCTCTTGCCAGATGGCAGGAGGGTGAAGAGTTTGTGTGAGGGGTATGTGGGGTCATCCACAATGCTGGTTGCTTTGCAGATGAAGCGGTTTATGGAAACGTCTTTGATGGAGGGAAGAGAGACCCCTATGATCTTCTCAGCTGTTCTCACTATCCTCTGCAAGGCTTTGCAGTCCGAAACGGTGCAAGTCCCAAACCAGGCAGTGATGCAGCTGCTCAAGATGCTCTCAATAGTCCCTCTATAGAATGTAGTGAGGATGGGGGGTGGGAGATGTGCTTTTCTCAGCCTTCGAAGAAAGTAGAGATGCTGCTGGGCTGTCTAGGTAATAGAGCTGGTGTTGAGGGACCAGGTGAGGTTCTCCGCCAAGTGAACACCAATGAATTTGGTGCTCTTGACGATCTCCACAGAGGAGCCGTTGATGTTCAGCAGAGAGTGTTCACAATGTGCTCTTCTGAAGGCAACAACCATCTCAATTTGTTTTGTCCACATTCAGAGACAGGTTGTTGGCTCTACACCAGTCTGTTAGCCGCTGCACCTCCTCTCTGTATGCTGACTCGTCATTCTTGCTGATGAGACCCACCACGGTAGTGTCATCTGCGAACTTGACAATGTGGTTCGAGCTGTGCATTGCTGCACAGTCGTAAGTCAGCAGAGTGAACAGCAGTGGACTGAGCACACAGTCCTGGGGGGCCCCAGTGCTCAGTGTGGTGGTGGTGGAGATGCTGTTACCGATCCGGACTGTCTCCCAGTCAGGAAGTCCAGGATCCAGTTGCAGAGGGAGGTGTCCAGGCCCAGCAGGTTCAGCTTTCCAATTAGGTGCTGAGGAATGATTGTGTTGAATGCTGAGCTGAAGTCTATGAACAGCATTCAAACGTATGAGTACTTTTTATCTAGGTAGGTGAGGGCCAGATGGAGGGTGGTGGTGATGGCGTCGTCTGTTGAACGGTTGTGACGATACGCGAACTGCAGTGGGTCTAGTGAGGGGGGCAGCTGGGTCTTAATGTGCCTCATGACGAGCCTCTCGAAGCAATTCATGATTGAATTCATGAGAAAGTGACATCAATGCACTTGCTGATGTATCTGATTACTGATGCTGTGTATTCTTCCAAGTTGGTAGAGTCGCCATATGTTGTAGCCTCCCTGAACATGTGCCAGCCAGTACACTCAAAACAGTCCTGAAGAGCAGAGATGGCTCCTGCTGGCCAGGTTTTCACCTGCTTTCTGAAGCAGTTTTGTGTGTTTATCGAGCGGTCTGTATGCTGGTATTAGCATAACAGAGATGTGGTCCGAGCAGACGAGCTGGGGGCGGGGCTCCTCCCGGTATGCACCTGGGATGTTTGTGTAAACAAGATCAAGCGTGTTCGCCCCTCTCGTTGAAAAGTCCACATACTGATGGAATTTAGGGAGCACGGTCTTGAGATTCGCATGGTTGAAATAAACAATAACAGTCCGTCAGGGTGAGCGTTCTGCAGTTCGCTAATAGCCCCATACAGTTCAGAGCGCTTCCTTAACATTAGCGCTGGGGGGAATATAAACTCCGGTTATTATGACTGTGGCGATTTCCCGTGGAAACAATCTAACAGTCACAAGCTCCAACAGCGATGAACAGTAGTTAGAGACTAGCACAGAATTCTTGCACCATTCCGTGTTGATTTAAACACACAAGCCACCACCGCGAGTCTGAACGCACATTGCTGCATTTCTGTCGGCACGAAACGAGGTGAGTCCATCTAGCTGAATGGCGGCATCCGGAACGCTGTCTCCGTGAAAACTAAGACGCAGCAGTCTCTAAACTCACACTGCGTAGTCTGCTGGAGTCGGATGTAGTCCAGTTTATTGTCCAGGGAGAAAACATTTGAGAGCAGGATAGACGGGAGGGCCGGCTGGCTAGGGTTTGTTTTTAGCCTAGCATGGACCCCCGCCCTTTTGCCATGCTTCCGCTTCCTCGCACACCGCTTACGCCGTCCTCTCCACCGGTCACCTGCATCAGACGACGCCGAGGACTGGAGGCCTGGTCGCCGCAGCAAGCAGAGGTAGCGTAGCTTCTCCTGCAGTTAATCATGCAGCTTGGTTGTTGCATGAATCTTATATTTTAGTAGTGTCTGGCGATGGTAAACATGAACACCGGTTACTCCAATGTCCATGTGCCGTAAAAGTTGGGCCAACTAACAAAAATAGCACCATTTTGGATCCGGAGCGTCCGCTACAAGCTACCACGCTGCCATCTTGTATCCAATGTTTAGGTAGGGGGCTGTTTAGGTAGGGGACACGGATCAAATTGATGTCCACATGAATGGCTGGACCAAGGGTTTCCCAGCAGAACATTGCCCAGAGCATCACACTCCCTCCACCAGCTTGTCATCTTCCCACAGTGCATCCTAGGTCCATCACTTCCCCAGGTAAACAGTGCACACGTACACAACCGTCTATGTGATGTAAAAGAAAATGAGAAAGATAACCTTTTTCCACTTCCATTTCACCTGTGAGTGGTCATAATGTTTTGGCACATTATTGTTAATATTTTGTCAAATTTCACAAGTATTTTTGAATGGTTGTCAATGAAGAAAATGCTTTTTGGGCACAGGTGGTGTAAGTAGTAGCATGGGCAAATTGACCCTTCATTAAGTCCCCCCTAGAAAGCGTTTCTGACCAATCCAGTCTTAGCAACTGTTGCCCTGCCGCCATTTCTCTGACAAGCATTTGCAGAGTTTTTTCCTTTCTTTTCTTTTTTTTTAAGAAAAGAGCATGCTATGGATTAAAGTGTTTCATTCCTCATTCGCATATGAACATGTATAACATCAGCGAAGACACCTACATTTGCTCCAAGGTAATTTAAAGCTAATAACTTCAAATGAATTAATTTAGGTATGATTCAGGTCTTAGTAAACATGGTAGTAAATAATGAAATCAAAGCATCAAAATGAGTGTGTTATGAGACGTTGTAAGCAGTTTTGTTCACTTACACTAATGTTATGAGGTTTGTAATCGCTATCAAATGATTTAACAATTTCTTTTACAGAAAACATCAGAGAAATATGCTTTACAACGTCACTCTTCATTCTGGCCCACTTACTAATGTTATCCATTCCGTTTATGAGAATATTCTGCCAAAAACCTCGCCGTTTGCGGCAATCTCTTATTCATTCCTATGGGGAGCTCTGCAGAGCTAGTCAGAGCAAGCGACTGAATGCATGGGGGGCAGAGCAAAGCAAAGGGTCAATTGGGTACTGCTAACCAGCCAAGCCCTGACACCTTGTCTTTAATTATTGCCATGAATCCACCAAGTAAGTGACACACTCCTCACAAAAATCTAATTAAGTCTTCCATTAAAACAAACTCAGACAGAACTTTCTCCGAGCTGTTTTTGAAACATTTTCCTAAAGGCACACCGAAAGACAGGAGGGACAGAAATGTCCCTTGACGCACTTAACATCACTTCATTACTCTGAGAAAGATTGAACAGAAAACACATCAAAAAGGACATTTGAAGAAACATCATAAACATAGGAGAGATTTTATTTTGTATATTTTTTATTTTTGTTTTTTCATTGTCTGGGATCATCACAGCAAAGATTCAAATATGCAATTATGAGACACGGATATCAACATAATGGGTTTCTTTCTGTTGTGTCTTTTTTACAAAGATAGACCATTAAAGCTGATCACAGAGGCATGTCTAGCATCACTTTAGACCTTTTTTATTTTTTCTGGAGGGATGACGCCCTTCATTAAAATAACAACAGCTCATCTCATGCATATGGAAATAGAACTTCTGCCAGCTCCAGTACGGGGTCTGGCCTGTCCTCTGAAACGTATTTTGCTGGACACATTGCAGGATTTAGCATGATATTTATCTGCACAGCAGGATTACTATATTTAGTTTTTTAATACATCAAGTTTTTATTTTAGATTCATTAGGGCTGAGTTAAGAGATATAAAATTTAAATGTTTAAAAGTGTAAAATTTCTCAGGGCTATCTATTGACATTGCATGTTTAATGAAGGGGAGTTGTAAATGTTTCAGAATTCATAATACAATGTGTTTCACAATTAATGTAGTAATTAATTTAGCAATTTTGTTTTGATCAGCACTCCATCCCCAAATCCTAACCTTGAGCAATGTGACAAAGCGGATACAAAAATCAGCAGGAAATTCAGTATCCCTGAACCCTCATTTTTGAGCAGAGGACCCCAGATGTCCTACCAGATGACTTATTGCAAACATAGACCCCATCAAAAAGACAAAAGCAAGACCCCTAATCACTCTAAAGGCTTCATGATCAAAACAAACATGTTGAAATCAATTTTGCCATTTCAGATTGCCTCAGTCATCTTAGTCCCTGCCTGCATGGAGACACAGTGCTCTTCCTTTTGTCTCTGTTGGATAAAAATATTTGGGTGACGGCTTGGGGATGAGGGGGCCTTTTGGAAGCCTGTCTCACTGAGCCGTCAGCATAATAACTAGATTAGTGAGTATTAATTTAGATTAAACAGGGTTTGGCTGCATGTGATTGCCCCCGATGTTGTTCCACAGTACTAAGGAAGGGCGTGTGGACATCAAACAGGCATGGGAGTGACACGCTGTTCACCGCTGCATGTCATTGATCAGAACCACATGGGTAAACTGCTCAGTTTTGCCTTGTATGCAACATTGACTCCCTAGAATTAAAGAAGCATCCCATGTTTATAATAGTTATTCATGTCCAGCACTGCATCAGTCTCTTCAGTTCACTGTGGCGCTGGCTAAAATGTGTTCATTTCTTAGAATGTGTGGTATTTTGACTAATATTACCATAAAAATCTATGTAGTTTCAGGCCTATAAAGTTTTAATCTTTCATAAGATTTTCATTGAACATTACCTTTGTAAAACAATCTACTTGTGAAAATTATACTGATGACAGTGAATAAAAGCACTTGATGTCTGGGGGGTTTCCAGATTCTGAAAGTACTGATAAAGGGTCTCCTTTTCGACTTCATCATACTTTCCTCAACTCAATTACCTCTGCTAACAGGGCAGTGGCAGCAACGGCGCTAATGCAGTGCTGAGCACACGTCAGCAGACTATTATGCATGTGCTTGATTTACGGCAACTGCCTTCATTACGCAAAACCTGATTAAATGTTCCCTCCAGGCCGAGGTAATGATCCCTCACCCATTGTTATTCATATTTGCTAAGGGTTCGTGGCTAAGCAGCATCTTGTATCGCCACTCTGGGCTCCATTAATAATGTCTACTCACAGCCATACGTTCCCCGTTCGTAAATGACACCTAGAGGTGCCTGGAAATGGAGCAAAGTTGCATATGGGGTCTGGCCATGAGTGTATTTGGGGGCAGTGGTGGCTCAGCAGTTAAGGCTCTGGGTTACTGACCAGAAGGTTGGGGGTTCAAGCCCCAGCACTGCCAAGACACCACTGTGTGACCCTTGAGCAAGGCCCTTGATCCTATCTGCTCCGGGGGCGCCGAATCATGGCTGACCCTGCATTCTGACCCCAGCTTAGCTGGGATATGTGAAAAATAAATAATTTCACTGTATATATACAGAAATGTATGTATAATGTGTGACAATTGATCTATTTATTTATTTATTTTATTTTTATTTATGTCCATTTGTTTGTGTATGACAAGTGGACATGTTATCTAGTATTCATTGCAAAGGCCCAGATTGCCCTCTCTAATGCTCAGATGCTCCCCAAAGAATCACAATGCACATATTACATAATGCTGTAATGTAAAAACTATCAAATGAGTGGGGCAGGAAAGCAGGTGTTGGCAGATCTCCTTTATTAGGCCACAAAATAATTTTTATTAAAAATGTTCTATACTGTGTTGTCAAAACTATTCAAACTGTTTTGTCAGTAAAAGGATGCCTGTTCACTTCAATGTGAATAGATTCTCTCAACCCAGTATAATATGAATGCAATTTTAAGTAAGCCATTGGTAGGTTGATTTTTAAAGTGTGGAGACACAGACTGTGATGCTATCAAAACATTGCTCTGTTTGTTTGAGCAGAATGATTAATCGAAGTAAAACCGAAATCGCAATATGACGTAGTACGATTATAAAACTGTCCTATGGAAGATGGGGAAGTGTTTGGGAACCCTGTTTGAAAACAATTTTGCGGTTCCATTTAAGGCACAGATATAACACACTTTACCTTTATGATTTAGACCTTTAACCTTTAATGATAAGACCTTTAACATTTACCTGCATAACATTCACAAAATCCTATCAAACTAAATTGTGTAATTTCTAATTGTAATTTCTAATTGTGTAATATATATATATATATATATATATATATATATATATATATATTAAATTGAGTCATTCATATCTTAAATTTTTTTGGAAGTTTGTCAACATTTAAAATTGATGTGTCAAGTATTATGCATTGATCACCAATTACTAATATCCCAGATCACTGGTTCAAAGTCTGTCAAAAGGTACAGTATTTAAATGTCGACAGTTCACTCACTTTATTCCAAGCAAAGATTCTACATTAAATTGTTCAGTTAGTAGGAAACTGGACACGTACATAACACTGAGGATAAATGTTCACTGTCTAACTTGAACAAAGTTGCATTATCACATTGGTCATTGGCAATTGTCAATCAAGAAGATTTTGTGCAGAGAAATGAGTTTATCTTATGGTGGTAGAGTTGTATCAGAGATGTAAATCTCCTAACATAGTCATCTTTCTCCCCAATCATCTCAAAATGACCAACCTGCCATCCAAATACATTCTCTAAATCATCTTTCCCATTTCAATACCACCTAGACCCCCAGCATGCTGACAATCAAATGTTTTCCGAATAACTCGGCCCGCCACCTGATAAATTATTCAACTGGATATAAGTAGACACTAAAAATTTAATGATTTGCCAATTTGGATTCTGTAGAACAAACCAGAATATGAAGACAGGATCGATCTGGCCTGGATCTTAATATTTTACTTTAACAGCACAGCCAGGTTTTAATAAAAGCCTTTTGAAATATTGCCCCTTATAAGTGAATTTGCTCTTTTGTGATACAGTGAGCAGATGAAAAACTTGGTAGGAGGTGATATATACACATTCAAAGGTGAGAGTTAAGTATGAATACTAATGCATTAACAAGCTGCATGTAAGGCAGCCTGAAAAGCTGCATAAATAAATAAAAACCCAATCTTCCATTCATCAACTAGGAAATGAAAGGTAAATTTAGATTTAATATGGGGTTGTGATTTCACATACCGGCTGAAACCACATATCAACACAGCCAAACACAGCAACGTAAATCAAAATGTGACGCACATTACACGCACACGCGCACACGCACATGCAGGCCTATACGAATACACAGGATCAAAAGCACAAAAAAACTAAATGTAATTGTATGTAGTGCTACAAAGTCAAGCAATTGTCCTTGACCATTATTCACTGTGATAGATTTAAGGAGAGAAATCATCATCTATCATCATCTTGCTCAAGATCAATACATCTACCCTCTACTACAGCTGTAAAACAAAATGAAAATATTTAAGGAAGCATAAAGCATCATGGTCAAATCGAACTACCAAAAACAAGCTGATTTTTGATTACGAGAGAGTTGGAGTAAATCACAGACATTGTAATAGATGAATTGTAAGTCAGCAAATAAAACCAGATGACTTAATATTAGATGTGCAACGCATTGCCTCAAAGTTGATTTAGATAACGTTAAAGGTCTCATGTTTTTTATATTTAGTTTCAGTGGTATTCATGTTAATGTTTCAACAGTACAATGAACATTTATATATTGCAAATATGACAATAATAGAAACATTTTGATAAAACGTGCAAAGGACATGGAGCTCATTACAGTCCATAAGTAAACAGTACACTTTGGCTACATTCACACCATAGCAGAATAAAGTTGTCAGTCCTATTTGGGGTGATACAGTATCAACGATTCTGTTTATACACAGTTTATGAAAAAGACTGAAAACTGCATTCTATAACCACAGAAGTTCAGAGCGAGTTTGGTTGAGGTGCGCTATATAAATGGAACTGCAGGTGACAACTAGTTGTCCGTCAAGTGATTGACAGAAGTGTGACATAAGTGCATGCTCCACAGGTTATTTTCTGCAGTCTAAAATTTTTGGGCTGTCAACAATGTGTGTATGGTTTGACTTTATTGTTCAGGTTTGAGCCACTTTTGTCTGCTTTTGTATGTACAAGACAATATGAGTCACACTTTTGTAAATATGGTCTATCCCAACAATTGACTTTATGTAAGGAGCCAAAGTCATAGCTGGAATTACTCTCGAATAATATCTAGATACAACTTAGTTTGCAGCTTAGTCTACAAATCATAGTATTTATTGGCTCTGTCCATACTTTACAAATAACCAGAGGCTTGATGCTATTTTTCTATTCACCATGACGTTCACGGTCATACACACCAAGCCAAACTGAAAAGAACCAAACTCAAATCAGGTCTAAATGTGTTCAGGTTTGGTAACCTACTAAATGTCTAGTATGAACTCTTACCTTTTGCTGTCGCCCATTAGATCAGGTGTGCCATAGTTCCATTTGATCCACTGACCTGAATCCACAAAGGGGTGTGATGGCAGTACCGGGCTAATTCTGGAGGACAAAACGTAAATAAAATGTCAGACAACAAACAGTTCAAACAGAACAGTTCTGAAGTGTTCATTAGCAACATATCCATGATTAATGAACTGATTTGCATTTTAAATTTAATGGAAACTTTGATTCCTTCTAATGACATTCAATCTGTTATGTAAAAATTACGTAAAAGTCAGTTTGCAGAAATGTAGTTTCACGTTCATTCTATGAGACTAGGTTGACAATTTCATTACACCAATTTACCTGCATGTCTTTACTGCCCCTTCAAATGGGGACTAAGTACACAATGGCATCTACAGTGTAATATACTGTATTTTTCATGCAGATTCTCCTTCTGGCATGCTCCCTCTTACTCCATCTCTCTCCCAATCCATTACTTTCACCAAAACTAGCACAATCTCAGGTGGCTTTTGGATAAGGACAGTGTTTCTTACAGATGACATCACTTCCCCTCACTTTACACGAACGGCTAGCCAAAGGTGCAAGCCAAGCAATAACCAGACCATGAAACAGCCTGCAGCCCTCCATGGATCAATGGATGATTTTTGTAAATCAATAACTTTTGGGCCTTTAGACCACATTCTGCAATATAAGACCCTCCTCCTTTACTGAAAAACAATACCTCTTCCCACAGAATAACACAATCATTGTGCAATAGCAAATGTTGTTGACACTGAAAATAGCTGTGCTCATCTTTTTTACTGTAATAAGTGTGTGTGTGTGTGTGTGTGTGTGTGTGTGTGTGTGTGTGTGTGTGTGTGTGTGTGTGTGTGTGTGCACTTGTTATTCAAGTGGTAGTGTGTGTCTTGTTTTAAAAGCTGAAAAAATATGCTGCATAAACAAAAGCTTGCATGCAGATTTGGTCAACACACTCAGAAGCATGAAAGGAACAGCAAATAATTGCTGAGACCAAGAACAGTCTTCTAGACCTACAAGTCAACAGTCACTATGAATCGATAAGAGAAATGAAGCTCCGTTAACCCATTTATTACCGGAGGAGATGATAAATTACAGAACAGCACATCACGCAGAAGCTAATAAGTTAAAAACAGGGGAGTTAGCAACTTTCTTCTGCATTATCATATTCAGTTTCAAATTTGAGCTACTGACATAATTGGGCAGCTGAACCCTGTGGTATCAATAGCAATACACACTCTTTTCAGTGCTATGTCAGCCAAACTGCTTGCAAAGAGATTTAAAGTAATAAGGTCTCCTGTGAGTTCAATCTGAGAGAGGAACCCTAGGATCCGTTGCTTGGAGTTTGACAATAAGCACTGCTACAAAGTTAATCGCCCCTTTGTGTGTGTACGTGTGTGTGTGTGTGTGTGTGTGTGTGTGTTGAATGTTCAGTTCACAGTACAATCTTTTTACAAGAAAAATAATGCTGTGGTGTCCTTGAATTGAAGGCACTATCCAAGTAACTATTCAGGCACCTTAAACTGCGCAGATCAAATAATATATGGAGGGGTCCAAAATTATGAGACCCCTAGTGAAAAACTTCTATTGTGCATTTCTCTAATGTAATAATTTTCAATGCATAGAGTGGCAACAAAAGTGTATTTGAAATTACCTGCATGTATAAATTTGTCTTAAAATCTGTTTTGATCTTCATCTAAATTACAATAATCAACCAACACAATCTGTTTTAACTAATAACATGCAAATTATTGTATTGTTCTTGTACATATTGAAAACATAATTTAAACATTCACAGTGTTGGTTGGAAAAAGTATGTGAACCCACAGTCTAATGATGTCAAACAAAAGCTAGAGTAAGAAGTTGGCATACCTGGCATCCAATTAATGAAACGAGAAAAATGAGATTGGAGGTGTGGGTTAGAGCCACTTTCAATTTATAAAAACCACTCAAACATTTTGTTTCCTGATGTGGATCATGCCTCATGAAAAAAGATATCTCTCAGAAGACCTACGATCAAGAAATGTTTCTTTGCATAAAGCTGGAAAGAATTAAAGTTATTTTGAAGAGTTTAGATATTCATCTGTCAACACTTAGACAAATGGTCTATAAATGGATATGATTTATGTGGCAGCAGGGGCGTGGTCAAGCGTCCGTCCGGAGAGAAAGAAGTAAGGGTGCTTGCACCTGAGCTAGATTATGTTTAACACCTGTTTCTAATTCCAATGAGCATGGGGAGAGTGGCATATTAGCAGCCACGCAACCAGCAGAGGGGGGTGAGAGTCTGGCACAAGGAAGGCCACGGTGCTCCTGATGCTCTTGCCTTTAATCTGTTGTGTTTGTGAAGCTAATGTGTTTAAGTGACCATGTGCCTGTGAAGCTGAGGAGTTTGTGAAGTTGTAAAGCATTGAAGTGGCCGATTAAAAGTCTTACCTGAGGCTGGAAAACCCACTTCCCTGTGTTCTCCTTCCCTTCTTCTATGAAGTTGTGTTAGTACTGTGGCTACTTTCCCTATAAGTGGCCGTCCAGCCAAGATGACTCAAAGGGCACACCGCAGAATACACAATGAGGTAAAAAAAGGAACCCTAGAGTAACAGCAAAAGACTTGATGGAATCATTGGAACTGGTTAACATCAAACTGGTTCTGTTCATGAGTCTACTATATGGAAATCATTAAAACCGGTATGGTTTCCATGGTAGGACACCACAAAAGAAGCCACTGCTTTCCAACAAAACATTGCTGGGCCTGAAGTTTGCCAAAGACCACCTTGACAATCCACAACGCTACTGGGAAAATATTTTGTGGACTGACGAACCTAAGTTTGAATAGTTTGGAAAGAACATGCAGCACTGCATATGGCGTAAAAAGAGAACTGCATACCAACATGAAAACATCATCCCAAAAGTGAAGAACAGTGGAGGGAGCATCATAATTTGGGGCTGCTTTGCTGCTTCGGGGCCTGGACCACTTGCTATCAGAGGGAAAGCAAAGTTTATTAAGATATCCTACAAGATAGTGTCAGGGTGGCTGTGCACCAGCTGAAGCTCAGAGGAAGTAGGGTGATTCAGCAGGACAATGACTCTAAACATCGAAGTAAATCCACTACAGAATGGCTTCAAAAAAATTTGAAAGATTTTCCTTTAATTAAAACAATTCTAATATTCAGCATGTCCCTATTTTGCTCATGTCACAAATTTGCTTACAAAATCCTAAAACTTTGTTTATTTTCAAGTTTAAAAAATATCCCAAATTTGCACCCAACTGTATATCACTATCAGCAAAGCAAAGATTTAGTGAAGGGGCCAGAGGAGCTTGATTTGGTTTACAGATCACCCTCTATCCCTACAATTGCCTGTCTGCTAACTATATACACTCACCTACCCAAAGCTAGGACACTCAATCCTTCTATTTTTCTCCTTTTCCTTTTTTCTCTTTCTCTATTGCCTTACCCCCTCTCACTTCCAGTCATGACCTGTCATTACTTGCAGAGCAAGAAATGTCACAGTGTGGCAGCGATGTCAGAGTGGCACGGTCTCCTCCTGAGTGTTAAATTAAGCATTCAAACCAAAGAGAGACAGAGAATGGCCCTTTTATTTCTACTGTAGATGTGTCAAAACTATTTAGACAACCCAGTCACATCTGCAGATATGTTTCTCAATTTTGTCCACCTTCACTGAACCTAACCATATATAACATACTTCTACTTCAGCAATGTCCTTCAAAACTGAGGCCATCATATCTGACTTTGATTTCCCTCTCTTTTAAAATGTCCTCTCCATTTTAAATAATTTTTTTCCTAATGTCTTACCAACTTACATCGGTATAACAGAATGAAATTCATATTCAAATTTAGAATTTCCACATTTTATGAAGGAAACGTGAGTGTTGCTTGTCCATACGAAACTTGCTGCCATAATGCTAGGATATTGTGGGTTATGGTCAAGTTATGGCTATGCAGAAGCCCAAGTTAAAAGAGCCCACCACCAAGTCTCAATATTCTGGTACCTAAATATGGCATGGGTCCCTTCTTCAATGTAGGTCTATTTGATTGTTTTTCACCCATTTTATCATCTGCCAAGTGAAAATTGCAAGTCCGATGACTTAGAAAAGTGAAAGTACAATGAGCAGCATCCCCTGACCATAGTATGAAAAAATACTGTGGGGATGGGGGCGTGGTCATTAACATTAACACCGGTCTCTTGTTATAGTGATAGCAGAGAGAGACCTGAAAAGGCAGACAAAGCGCATAAGTCGGCAGAAAGAGAGGGACCAGAGAGAAACTGTTCCTGTGTGTGCGACAAGACTGCTTGACTCATTAGTGTGTGTTTATTTGGCCACTAAGTGGCCTTTTGTTTGAGTTTTGTAAACAATGCTGAAGAGTAAAAAAATACTCACATTGACTGTTTCCACTGCCTCCTGACTCCTCCATTTGCCCATAAAGTACAAACGCTGTTACACTAGTGCCGAATCATGGACCCTTCACCACTGGGCAAACTAATCAAGTAGTCTGATCAAGTCCCTCTCCAGCATCACCAACATCAGGCCCTCATGGATTTATGCCTGGAGCAGGAACAGCGTTTCCAACTCCTGCCACAATGCGTGCTCATATTAATTTTTGAGTACTCATATCCTCAGGGGGTTCCCTGAGGGAGATTTCCCTCCAGAGCAGTCACATGACGAGTCCCTCAAACACGCGTTTGACCAAGTGAGATGGTCAACAGCTCCAGCCTGACGTCGCACTCACATACCCATATTTTTCAATTATTAAAGATTGGTTGTATCGAGTGACAAAGGACACCAAAACAAAAAGAAAATGCAACCCAATTATTAGTACAGAAGAGCCATTGGGAAACCCTCTTCCAGGTGGCTCACCACCCCAAAAGGGCCATTTCGTCCAATACTGCTAATTGAGGTCCCATTCGAAAAACTTGCCATGGACTTCGTCGGACAGCACACAGGCATCGCTTTGTATTAGTTCGGGTGGACAATGCAATGTGATATCCAGAAGCAGTGCCCCTGCGCAAAATCTCAGCACATAGTTTTGTGGAGGAACTCTTCAGAATATTCTCCCGAGTGGGGATTCCAAAAGAAATTCTCACTGATCAAGGCACTACATTTGTCACAAACACTACGTGAACTGTGTGAATTGTTAGGTATTACATCGATTCACACCAGTGTTTACCACCCACAAGCAGATGAGTTGATGGATTATTTTAAGATTTCATAAAACCATAAAATATGATGTGTAAGTTATTTAAACCCATGTTATTTGAAGTGCGAGAGGTCCCACAAGCCTCCATTCGAGCCGCTGTATGGGCATGGGCTGTGCGGTGTGCTCGACGTGATGCGAGAAGCTTGGGAGGAGGGATTTTCAAACAGTAAAAAAAACTTTGGGCCAATTAGCACAGGAGAATTTGCTCCAAGCTCAGGAATGTCAAAGCCGACTGTAGGACAGTGGCACTCGACTACGGGAATTTGCACCGGGAGATAAAGTGCTTGAATTACTGCCCTCCTCAACCTCTAAATTACTCTCCAAGTGGCACGGGCCCTTTGAGGTAACACAGCGAGTCGGAGATCTCAATAATGAGGTTAGGCAAATGGACAGGAGTTTGTTGCATCAAATTTACCAACTCAACCTCCTAAAATCATGAAGGGAGGTGGTGCCTGTGGCCTTGCTGACGGTAGTTCCAAAGAGGGAGGAGCTCAGGCCGGAGGTGACTCTCAAACCAAATTCATTCACCCCGGTCCTGTGTGAAGACCACCTCACACCATCGCAGCTCACAGACGTGGCCAAGTTGCAAGCGGAATTCGTGGATGTGTTTTCGCCTCTCCCCAGTTGCACGGACCTCATAGAACACCATATCGAGACCACCCCGGGGATGGTGTTTCATAGCCACCCCTAATGCCTTCCTGAACACAAGAAAAAGGTTGTTCAGGAAGAATTAGAGGCAATGCTTGAGATGGGCATAATATAAGAGTCACCAGCCCGGTGGTTCTGGTACCTAAGAACGACGGGATGGTCCAGTTCAGTGCAGACTAATGCAGCGTCCAAATTTGACGTGTGCCCAATGCCTTGGATTGAGTTGCTCGATCGTTTGGGCACGGCTCAATTATATTTGACACTGAATTTAACAAAGGGTTATTGGCAGATCCCTTAAACTCAAATCTCCTGAGAAAAAACTGCTTTTTCCACACCGTTCGGCTTACACCAATTTGTAACTATTCCATTCAGTTTGTTAGGGGCCCGAGCCACATTTCACCATCTCAAGGAAAAAATTCTTTGACCGCATACAGCATATGCTGCCGCGTATTTAGATTATATTATTATTTCTAGTAATGACTGGCGGGGGTAAACGTCTTGAGGTCACTGCAATGGGCAGGACTCACGGCCAACCCGAAAAGTGTGCAACTGAGCGGGCTGAAGTTCGGTATCTGGGGTTCCACTTGGGACACGGGCAGGTGTGAACCCAGAATAACAAAACTGCAGCGATTACGGCCTGCCAGATGCCCAAGACCAAAAAGGAGATAATCAGTTTCTGAGGCTGGCTGGCTACTACTGAAGGTTTTTGCCAGGTTACTCTGGATGTTGCCCCAGCCTGAGTCAGGCAGTGGGGGTATGTGGGGACGGGGGCATGGTCGTGTGTCTCTCTGCGAGAGAGGGAGAGCAGTAAGGCTCATCACCTGGGATGTCATTATCATTAACACCTGTCTCTTGTTATAGTGATGGTGGAGGGAGACCTGAAAAGGCAGACAAAGTGCATCAGTCGGCTGAAAGAGAGGGACTAGAGAGAAACTGTTCCTGTGTGTGTGTGACAAGACTGCTCAACTCGTCTTTGTGTTTTATTTGGCCACTGAGTGCCCTTTTGTTTGAGTTTTGTGAACAATGCTGAAGAATAATAAAATACTCACATTGACTGTTTCCGCTGCCTCTTGACTCATCCATTTGCCAATAAAATACGAACGCGGTTACAAAAACTTACAGTGATTAATGGTTTTACAAACAATAGTAATAGAGTGGATGTTTTTACAATAGAAAAACAGAAAGCAACAGCAGAAGCAGCTCCTGCACTCCCTAGCTCCATCTTTCTGATTACATTGACAACAGCAAATACATGACCTCTCTTTGTCACAAATCAGAGAGGGTGGCCAAAGACCCTAAAGGGAAAGTATTTTTGCCCTTTGTGAACAAGGAATAAAGTTGTTCACAAAGTCACACCTGTTCACCAAAAGGGCTTGCAGAGGAGGAGGGCAGAGACAGAGAGAGAGAGAAAGTGCACAACAGGGAAACAGAGAGGAGGAAATGATACGAGATGAGAAGCAGGTATGGCAACAGGTTACGAGGGGAAAAGCAAAAGGTGCCGGTATCTTAATGGTTCACTAAATTGGCTGTTTGCTACACATCAGCCCACAGACAGCCACTAAGCACCACAGGGCCTCCAAGAAAACATAGCAGAACAACAGAGAACCCTCCTAATTATGATCTGATTGCACTGACAGCAATCCATGCTCTGATTACAGCTGGAATAAATTATACAAGCTTCTATTCACAGTTAACGGGCTTAGGCTATTTCTGGCTTCATTCTTTCGCTCAACATAGATAAGACTTGTCGGACTGTGCTTGGCGAAGATCAAACTAGATGAAAAAAAAATTGTCCTAAATGCAGGCTTACTTTAATTTCTTCATATTTTCCAGTTTCTTTATTTTTTCCATCTTTTTGGAATGCCAAATTCCCAATGCGCTCTAAATCCTCATAGCGGCATAGCGACTCGCCTCAATCCGGATGGCGGAGGACAATCTCAGTTGCCTCCGCGTTAGAGACCGCCAATCCACGCATATTATTACGTGGCTTGCTGAGTGCATTACCACAGAGACCTCCACTGCATCCACGCACAACTCACCAACTCACCGAGAGTGAGAACCACATTATAGCGACCACGATGAGGTTACCCCATGTGACACTACCCTCCCTAGCAACCGAGCCAAATTAGTTGCATAGGAGACCTGGCTGGAGTCGCTCAGCACACCCACTCCAGGGGTGGTAGTCAGCGCCAATACTCACTGAGCTACCCAGCTTGAGAGCAGGGACTATATTGTATATTCTTCCTACCTTAAAGGGTTGGTTTACCCAAAAATGAATTCAGTGAAAGGAGTTATATTTTGATCTGTTCTCACCCAAAACCTACGGTTCAGAAGACATTGATTAAACCGTTGTATGGATTACTTTTATGCTGACTGACTTTGTCTCCTTTTTGGAGTTTCAAAGGCCTGATCACCATTCACTTTCATTCTTCTAAAAATATTTATTTGTGTTCAGTTGAAGGAATGGCATGAGGGTGAGTAAATGATGAGATCATTTTCATTTTTGGGTGAACTATCCCTTTAAATTTTATGTTAAGATCTGAGATCGAAACTAAAATCGCCATGGTTACTAAACAGGATGTTTGTGTATTACATCCCTACCATCCAAGACACAAAATATTCTGGTCACCTGTTTTGTTGGTCTTTTCAGCATTATAATGTCCTGATGTTTGGGAAGTGAAGCACAATCTGTACTTTTCTCACACTTCATTGCATTAACATAGCCTGCTTAACTCTGTGAAGGCAAAAGCATATGATGGCTCCTCACTTGGTCTATCTGTGCCATGTAAGTGAGTGAAGTATCCATTATTCCTCCCTCAGGGGATTCAATTCATGGGCTCCTCACTGGCCTGACAATTATCATGAATTATCTTCTCTTCCAGACAATCAATTAAGCGAATTATTGAACTCATCTCTTTCTTCTGAAATCTTATCGGTTCTCCCCAGCAGGGCAGCTCAGTGGAGATAGATCACAGATTGTGAAACCTCTAAAGACTGACTCTTTATCACCTGAGAATTTCCTTAATGTGTACTACTGCATGACACTACATTCACCTTTTCACGGCCCCTAAACTGAACCTTTAAATAAAACATTCAGTGACTAACTAAACTAGGCTTCAGGTTATTTGCCAACAACATTAGATGCCAAGCAATAAAAATGTTCCCATTGATTTAAAAGTTTTTAATATTTTTTTTTAAATTCAGCAGCTTGCATCGGCTGGATTAGATGCAGAATAATTGAATAACATTTCAATAAATCAGCTGCAGTTCTGAAAATCAGAGTCACACAAGCTGGTTTGTAAAATGATACACCAAAAACACACCGCTGTCATAACATTACTGTGCATTATCAGCCATACATTCTTCAAGCAAAGAATTAATGATCGTTTTCTGCCACCTAGCGTTTCACACAAAAACAAATAGGTACATTAAAACATTTGTGATACCATAGTGCCCTCTTATGGAGGCTCCTCTTTTAAAAGTTATATTAGCATATATTAGCATATATAACATATTAGCAATGTTATTTTGGTATCTTATTTATTCAAACTATTTTGTTATCTTTTCTCATCTTTGTCATAATAAAAATTACCCTACTGACTTGACTAGCCATTTAAATTGGCTTTTGCTCTTTCAAGGTTTTGGACATTTATTGGATACAACATTTAGGTAGCATTACAAAAGTCCTATAGAACTCACCAAATTTAGATTTTATGGATAAAAATGTATATCTCCATCGTCTTTGCATTTCACCAATGCTTGACATCCTACACAAGAGCCATTAAGGCTTCATGGGAAACAGGTGTGTGATCAAACATTTTGAAGCCTGAAATTTAGGGGACTTTTATTCTGCATTCACATTTACAAATTGAGGAATAAAATAAGGATAGATAATTGAAATAATATGGTTGAAAAGTAGGTTACAGTTGCACTAGTACATGAACAAATAACAACAATAACAGGGGGGTTTCTGCAGCAAAAACTGTAAAATATATTAAAATATTGTATACATAAATATAAATATATAACAATTGAATTAAATAATAAATTAAATACATTACATTTTAATAAATAAAATATATTGCATTTTAGTCAAAACAGTGTTATATATATATGACATATTTAAACACTGCTTTGGTTAAAACATCAGACGTTTAATTTATTAAATTGTATAATATCTAAAAAAAATATATATTTAATTCGACTATTTTATATATATGTATTACTATGCTATTATAGTACTTCTTCTGGTGATATATATTAGTAATACATTAATCCGATAAATGAAAATTTAATAAATTAATAACATATCTTATGTTTTAACCTATAACAATATATACTGTGTATGTGTGTGCGTGCGTGTGTGTGTGTCCTAAATAAAATATATTAAATTAAATACATTTGATTGGTTTATATTTGAACAAAACTGCATTTAATTCGTTAATTTGGTATATTCCTTCATGTCTTCGACTCTGAAGTTACCTTTTCTATGCAGCAGCACCAGCATCAAGTTCACCCTTCACCCTGAGCTTCATGAGTCAGTGAATTGTGAGGGAGGGGCGGGATTTGTTCATCGCACTTCGCGCGGGAACGCGCATCAGTAGCCGCTGAGCTCAGGACGCGCGCTCTCCGCTGCCGCTCGTTCTTTGTCCTCCATTGCAGCTGGTGTTCGCAGCTCCACCGCACAGCGCAGGCCCGAAGTAGCGCAGCCGCTCTGAGGTTAGTGCCCTACCGCGCAATCTCCAGCCATTTCAGCCCCGGCGCAGCCGCACCAAACAACCCGGCAGCGTTTGCCTTTCACACACTCACACACACGGATGCAGATCGCGACGATGCTAAACAGAACATGGTCTGATATCGCAAAAATTTGCCTGGATGGCATATTAAATATTTACCCCGCTTGATTTGGGACAAAAAGTGTAATGGCGCAGATGCAGGCCTTTGGCCTAGTGAATTTGTATGTACATTTCATTGCAAACGTATCGTTGTGGATTTGTGCAGATGCTAAATGGCATCGCAAGGCTTGTTAGCTGGTGTTTATATGTTTAAATCAGGAAATAAAGTGAATGATTGCCTAATATCATATTGACACATTCGTGTTATCGATCGGTCGTTATCGGGAAATTATTTAATGTTAATATGGCTTTATTCACACCGATTCCCCTTAAACTGAACCGGCTTGCATTTGAGCTAAAAGATATGTGATGCATATTATCTGTGTTTAATACCTCTTATGAAAGAGTAATTTGACAAATTGTCAGCAGTGTTTAATGTTTGTTTTGTACGCTCTTTACACATTATTCACACGGCTTGAAAATAACCGCCATTTGCGTGTCGTTATTTATGCTGGACTGCATTGCTGTATATTGATTTTATAGTGTTATGATGGATTCAAACATACCTTTTTTAACAGTATAATTAATCGTGGAGATGGCTTTTTTGAGTTTGGGAGTGTTTTTGGTAAACATATAAAGTGTACCGTTTTCCAGAGCTTGTCAGCCATTGAATTGAACTGAATGATGATGCACGAGCTGGGCTATACATCGTTACAGATGAAGTACAGTGCGACATCAACACTGATTATTAATTTACAGTGGAGGACAAAAGTTTGGAATAATGTACTTATTTTGCTGTTTCAGAAGGAAATTTGTACTTTAATTCATTAAAGTGGCATTCGACTGATCACAATGTATAGTCAGGACATTACTGATGTAAAAAAACAGCACCATCACTATTTGAAAAATGTCTTCTTTTTTTTTTAATAACATCTAGACAGACCCCATTTCCAGCAGCTATCACTCCAACACTTTATCCTTGAGTAATCATGCTAAATTGCTAATTTAGTACAAAAAACAATTTGCCATTATATCAAACACAGTTGAAAGCTATTTGATTCATAAAATGAAGCTTAACATTGTCATTGTTTGTTTTGAGTTGTCACAGTATGCAATAGACTTATGTCTTAAGGTCAATATTGGGTCAAAAATGGCAACAAAAAAAAACAAGATACTGCTTTCTCTAGAAACTCATCAGTCAATCATTGTTTTGAGGAATGAAGGCTATACAATTCTTGAAATTGCCAAAAAACTGAAGATTTCATACAAAGGTGTACACTACAGTCTTCAAAGACAAAGTACAACTGGCTCTAACAAGGACAGAAAGAGATGTGGAAGACCAGATGTACAATTAAACGAAGATAAGTACATCAGAGTCTCTAGTTTGAGAAATAGACGCCTCACATGTCCTCAACTGACAGCTTCATTGAATTCTACCCGCTCAACACCAGTTTCATGTACAACAGTAAAGAGAAGATGCAGGGGTGCAGCTTTATGGGATGAAAAATATACTTATGAAACAGAAAAAGAAAAGGTTATAGTGCGCAAAGAAACACAGACATTAGACAACAGATAATTGGAAAAGAGTGTTATGGATCTTAACCCCATTGAGCTTTTGTGGGATCAGCTAGACTGTAAGGTACGTGAGAAGTGCCCGACAAGACATCCGCATCTATGGCAAGTGCTACAGGAAGTGTGGGGTGAAATGTCACCGAGTATCTGGACAAACTGACAGCTAGAATGCAAATAATTTGCAACGCTGTCATTGCTGCACGTGGAGAATTTTTTGATGAGAACTCTGAGTTGGTGAATAAAAGTACCAATTTCTTTCCATAAGAGCAAAATCTGTACATTATTCCAAACTTTTGGCCACCAGTGTATTTTATTTATTTATTCAGCTTGTGGCTATTTCACAATTCTGTCTTCATTTACTGTCCAAAACCTTGAAATAAATGTTATCAGCACACTGCTTGCTTTATGATACATGCCATTACAGTTTCTTGTTTTTCAATAAAACATGAAAAACTATCTCTTTTTGTGCCTTTTTAGTTTTTTGCGAAAGAGTTCATTTTCTGCTATAAAATTCTTGTAAACACATTTTGTACATTATTAATAACAATTCTTAATATATTTATGCCTACCAAAAGCGTATGTTTTAATATTTATTATTTACATATGTTTGGTAAATACTGAAATTGTCATCTGTACAAACTCAAAAACCTAATATCACAAAAATGTGGTTATTTTTGGTAAGAAAGGGTGAACTGTGATAGTGGCCGCTACTGGAGGGATGTTATAATATAAACTTTATTATTTAAAAAAAAAAAAAAAAAAGGAACAGGTGATTAGGAACACAAGTAGCCTATATTCATTTCAAAGGTTTGCCTCATTAAATTGTTGACCCCCACTCATAATCCTTTTTAAGGTTTAGTTTGAAAAGATAGCAGATATTATGTGCAAGGCTGTTTTTTTTTTTGTTTTTTTTTTTTTTACTACTAACACTTGATTGTATTAATATAATACCTTGTTTGACTTATTTACTGGCATTCAGTTTTAATAGCCAGCTGTTTGTCACTTTAAGACACCTTTTAGCTCTTAAAATGGAATGAGACATTCTGAATCGGAAGACTGTATATTAGCAAAAGTTAAATAAGGCTGGTGTTAGAAGATGTCTATTTTAATCAGTCGGATTGTTTTATTTTATTTTCATTAAAGGGATATTCCGGGTTCAATACAAGTTAAGCTCAATTGGCCGCATTTGTGGCATAATGTTGATTACCACAAAAATTAATTTCAGTTAGTTTCTTCTTGTCTTTAAAAAAAAAATTAAATGTTACAGTGAGGTGCTAAAAATGGAAGTGAATGTGGCCAGTTTTTGGAAAGTTTAAATGGAAATGTGAAGCTAATAATTTTATAAAAACTCTAAAGTTGAACTAAAGAACTTTTAGGGTTTTCATGGCAACAAAGTTGTGAAGTTGGATATAACTTTACACAAAAAAGATTTTCAAACATTTTTATTACTAAAATCATGGGAACATGCATATTGTTTACATTTTGTGGAAATACTTTTGAAACAGATTATTTTAAAGTTTAAGGATTTGCCCCAATTCACTTCCATTGCCTCACTTTAAACCAGATTTTGCTTTTTTTTTTTAAGAAGAAGAAAAGGAGGGACAAGTCAAAAATAATTTTGTGGTAAAAACTTTTATTGAACCTGTATTATTCCTTTAATTTATTAAGCCTAATGTCAACTTTTTTAACCACTATTCAGGTGTTTTCAAAATACAGTAAGTTGATCTGTCGCATTTGCTTGAATTTAAGTATATTAGCTATTTACTTGTGGAGTCTGTTTGTTCTATTGTATTTGTGTTTCAGTGTGTTTGAAAGAAACTGTATTGGGTGATGGAAGACCACACGGTGCATCAAACGGAGCACATGACAACCATCGAGGCCCACGCCGTCTCTCAGCAGGTGCACGTAGCCACGTACACGGAGCACATGCTAAGTGCTGATGAGGATTCGCCCTCCTCACCCGATGACGATGCTTATGATGACTCTGACATCCTCAACTCAACTGGGACAGATGAGGTCACCGCACACCTGGCTGCTGCAGGTAGGTTCCTACACATAGTTGTAAACTCATCTACAGTTTAAGTCAGAAGTTTACATAACACTTAGGTTGAAGTCATTAAAACACATTTTTTTAACCACTCCACAGATTTCATATTAGCAAACAATGGTTTTGGCAAGTCGTTTAGGATATCTACTTATGCCACAAGTAAATTTTCCAACAAATGTTTACGAACAGAATTCCAGTGGGTCAGAAGCTTACATACACTAAGTTAACTGTGTCTTTAAGAAGCTTGGAAAATTCCAGAAAATTATGTCAAGCCTTATTTAGCCATTTAGCTTCTGATAGGAGGTGTACTGAATTAGAGGTGTATCTTTGGATGTATTTCAAGGCCTACCTTCAAACACAGTGCCTCTTTGCTTGACATCTTGTGAAAATGAAAAGAAATCAGCCAAGATCTCAGAAACCACAATTGTTGACCTCCATAAGTCTGGTTCATAATTGGGAGCAAATTCAAAATGCCTGAATGTACCATGTTTATCTGCACAAACAATAGTATGCAAGTATAAACACCATGGGACCACACAGCCATCATACCGCTCAGGAAGGAGATGCATTCTGTCTCCTAGAGATTAATGTAGTTTGGAGCGAAAAGTGCAAAACAATGCCAGAACAACAGCAAAGGACCTTGTGAAGATGCTGGAGAAACAGGTAGACAAGTATCTATATCCACAGTAAAATTAGTCCTATATTGACATAACCTGAAAGGCTGCACAACAAGAATCTACTGCTCCAAATCGCCATAAAAAAGCTAGACTACAGTTTGCAAGTGCACATGGGGACAAAGATCTTACTTTTTGGAAAAAATGTCCACAATAAAAAAAAAAAATGCCTGTCCTCGATCTGATAGAAAATGTGTTGTCAGAACTGAAAAGGCGTGTGCGAGCTAGGAGGCCTACAAACCTGTAACTTATTGTGAGAAGCTTGAGGAAGGCTTCCCAAAATGTTTGACCCAAATTAAATAATTTAAAGGCAATGCTACCAGATATTAACAAATTGTATGTACACTTCTGACCCACTGGGAATGTGATGAAAAGCTGAAATAATTAATTCTCTCTACTATTATTCTGACATTTCACATAATTAAAATAAAATAGTGATCCTAACTGTCAAGTCAAGGAATTGTTTTCTACGAATAAATGTCACGAATTGAGTTTAAATATTTGGCTTAGGTGGATGTAAACATCTGACTTCAACTGTACATGCCTATCCTTTGACATTTATCCTTTGTCATTTATCGAAATGACCACTAGATGGCAAACTTAAACTAAATGTCAATGTTGTACATAACCAGTGAGAACTTTGGTCCTTTGATTTATTTTAAATGGCTGATAGTATGCCCTATATTCTTTTTCAGGGCCTGTTGGCATGGCAGCAGCCGCCGCAGTGGCAACGGGAAAGAAACGTAAAAGGCCACACATCTTTGAGTCAAATCCCTCAATCCGAAAAAGACAACAAACTCGCCTGCTTAGGTGAGCCATATTTTTAGTATTCCTAACTAGTCTCTTTGCATAGGCTTTTTAATATGTAACATAACTCTGTAAAAACTATTGGAAGTTTTAGTCTATATATGAACTGCTCTCTTTCTAGGTCTATATCTGTGTTTTTTGTATAAAAACCCCCTTGCTGTTTCTGCAGGAAGCTGAGAGCTACTCTAGATGAGTACACAACAAGGGTTGGCCAGCAGGCTATTGTGTTATGCATCTCTCCTTCTAAACCAAACCCTGTATTTAGAGTGTTTGGAGCTGCTCCACTAGAGAATGTGGTGAGTATTTGTGTGTTTTGTTTTTCTTCACATTTACAAATCTCTAATTTTCATTTTTAAAGGGACAGTTCACAAAAAAAATGACAGTTCTGTCATAATTTACTCACCCTCATGTGGTTCCTCTGTGGAACACAGAAAAGAAATGTTAGGCAGAATGTTTGCCTCAGTCAACATTCACTTTCATTGTATGGAGAAAAAATGATGTGATGAAAGTGAATGTTGGCTAACATTCTTCCTAACATTTTTTTACAGAATAAACAATGCTGAGGTTGAGTGAAGGATGATAGAATTGTCTTTTTTGGGTGAACTATCCCCTTAAGTGCAGTGTCTCTAATCTTACCACTGTTTTAGCCTGTCCTTTTTTCTTTCATGTAATTAGGTAAGGAAATATAAGAGCATGATTTTGGAGGATTTGGAGAATGCTCTAGCTGAACATGCACCCCCTGGTGGTGGAGAACTCAGTTCTGAACTCCCTCCACTCACAATTGATGGCATACCAGTGTCTGTAGACAAGATGACACAGGTAGGCACCAGGTGGCACTATGAAGCAAGAATGCATTGATGATGTCTGCCTTCTCTTAGCATCAAAAGCTAAAACATGCTTCTACTGTTAAAAAGAAATTAGCATGAGAAGCCAGTAAGCAAAGCTGCTATAAGGTTTCTGTGTTTGAGAACTTATGAGTCATGCAGGTGATGTTGAACTGTTAATGATGGGTTAAAGCGTAATAGTGGACTGGTTTCTGAAATTGTTCCCCTAATGTCCAAATGAAATATTTGCCACTGCACTGCTTTAGCATCTGTGGCTGTGTAGGCGAACCACAGTCCTGCTATGGCTGACGTATCCGTAACAGTTACTCCAAGGCTTTTGCTTGGGTCTATTCCCAGAACTTCTTGATTGTCTTTGTGATGTTGCTGATGCAGTGAATCAGCTCAAAAGCATTAGAGACTGAGAGCAATGAAGTGTCACTGTTGTGGTTCTGTGTCCCATAACAGGCTAACAAATTGGCCAGGGCCAATTTATGAAAATATGGGGTCAAAAAATGCCCTCAAAATGAATTCCTCAGTTTCTTATTTGTAACCTTTGTTATATTTCTTAATATTATTTTCTAGGCCTAGTTATAGGGTTCCACATTGTGTTCCCAAACTGGCATTTCTCTGTGCGGTCAGCACCTCTTCTATGAGTTGCGTGAATGTCCCAATTACATGTAATCTGTTTCTACCCAGCACTGATTATATCACACACATTTTTAAAAAAACGGATCGTCCCGGCCACAACTCAGTGTTGTAGTGCCACAGAGACGTATTTCTTTCCGTTTTTGAGAAAATGTAACTACGAATGACTTGTACTGTAGTTGTCACTGCATTTTAAGCTGGAATAGAATACATTTTAACACTGAAAAAGTTTGTATACTTTAGCTTTACTGGAAAGGTTCATTTCTGACACGGACCACTTAGACAGGTCACTTTAACTTTGAGAACTACTACAAAAAAGTTTCCTGAAATGAGACCATATAACTAGTTTAGCCAGTATAACCAGTAGGCTACTTTTACCGGTTCATCCGTTACTCGTCACTCCTCATGGTGTTTGAGGATGGATTGCAGACAGCTGATGTCCCTCAGGACAGACACACCTTGTAGTTTGTGGCAGGTCTCTGCAGGGTCATCAGGTGAGGCTTGTGTGCACAAGTAATTATCTAGCACATCGTGGCTAAGCAAAAAGCTTTCTGATTGGTTCCCAGGTGGTTTAAGAGCAGGGGTGGGGGGCTGTGTTTGGGGCATGAGATTCCTTTTAATACCTTCGCCATGTAATTGGGCCATCTGCACAAACACAAGGAAGAGCCTTCTATTTATGACGCTAATATAGGCAATCTGTTACACAGACTGCAAACAGTGTAATTAACATCCGTATTTATTAAGTTCATCCATTTATGTTTAAGCAGTCACCATTATGTGTTTTTGGGCAATTATGTTTTTATAGATTTATTATAAAAACTTAATTTTATATTTTTATTTAAAGTGTGTATATGTATGTGTTTTTTATATATATACACTGGTGTGTGTGTGTATATGTATATGTGTATATGTGTGTGTGTGTGTGTGTATGTATATATATATATATATATATATATATATATATATATATATATATATATATATATATATATATATATATATATATATATATACACACACAGTTGTTTAAAAATTGTGATTTGCATGCCTGGAACATTTTTGGAAATGAATATCTTATTCATGAAAATGTCTTTAGTAAATATATATTTTTCTAGTTATCCTTGTATATAAAATATTTTATTTCTAAAAATTGCTATTTGTTAGTGCAATCTGAAATCAAAGGGTTTGTAAAAAATACTTATCCAGTAAAAATTAATGATTAAAAAGATCATGGAAATTCATTGACAAAAAGGTGTGGAAGCCATCTAATTGGGTTTTATGTTTCAATTAATTGTTAATTGGCTATATCAAAACGTTTTAATCCCTTGCGCGAAAATAATTCTCCACTTGCCCTCTGTCATGTTGTCGTCTGTCACTGTCCAATGTCAGACAGACAGGAAGTTTGTTTGTGATGGAGAGAGAGAGAGCGGTAGGGAGAAGCTCTTTTGGGAACTGATTTATTCCTCCCAAGGCCAAATTTAGCCTGTGCTGTCGAGATGAACAGACGTTGCTCCAGTGCACTGGTCATTACAATCACTGGCTTGCCCACGGAATTATCAAGGGCAATGAGTACATTGCACTAAACTCCACCCTCAACCTGAGGATTTGTCTGTCTCTGGGCTAGTTGTCTGCCCCATATATAGGTCGACTGGATTTTGCAGATACCGATAACTAAGGTGGTGGAAAATGTAGATAACGATTAATTGGCTAACAGTTTTTAAAATCGATTCAAAGGATGTTACAACATTTTCTGAGTCAGCACAGACATAGATGCCAGAGTACAAAATGAAAAAAAACCCCAGATGTATTTTATTTTTCAACCAATAATATGGTACATAACATGGGACTTTTAACACTAAACGATATTGATTTACAATTTGAAATGATGGAGACTTGGCTCCATTAGAATGCTCTATATTTTTATATTGACCAAATTAAGCTTTTTATATCCTCTATATTATTATTATTATGGTAATGAGGGATATTTCCCCTCGTCAAAGTCACATTTTTCTTTGCATGCCCTCGCATGGAGGAATAAGCAACTAAAACGCAACCATTGGGACCGATTAATTGATAAAACCGATATATTGATCTACCTCTATCTCAACTTGGGTCTAAAGTTCTTAAATCTAATAAGACAATAATTGTCTGATATATGATAAACACAATATTATTAAAATGCTTGAAAGGAACAACTGCATTGAAATTCATCAAACATTCTATTATTATTCTGCTTCTTTTTTATCATAATTTTCAGCAATTAATTCAGCGAGAATTCCCTAGAGAGTAGTTTTGGTGTTAGGAGCACTATATTTAGTTATGGAAACTTTTAAAGAAATTAACCATATTAAGTATAATAATATCTGATTGACTTGCATTGTTAAAATGTACCTCAAACAAAAACTAACCGAAAACAACATGACCTCATTGTAATCTGCATTGCTGTTGGTCTACTTTCCTTTATGTATTAGTATAATGAATTGTTATTGGTCTTTCCCATTTGTTTACAATAATGGGTGGGTATGCCAGAGATACAGTACAGAGAGTAAAAATGCTCAGTGATTATGGACTAGCCAACATCAAAGTAAATACATATTTTTTCTGCATAATATATAGTTTAGTCTGTCTGCTTGGGTCGTTTCATTAGAGATTAGTAACTCTCATAGTGTCCTTCCACAGTTTTCTCCATCAGCTGTAGTCAGACTGTGTTGGATGGAGCCTTACCTACAGATTGGTCTTGAAATAGAAATCTAATAGACTGCTTTTAGAACCTGTATGTGTGGCCAGACTGTCTGCGTCCAGCTGTACAAGGAATAGGAAAATCAATGGCTTTCTGTTTTTAAACTAATTTTACACACATTTTATTTTTCCAGAGGACCCAGTGCTCTCCACCGTTCTCAGTCTAAAATCATCTGCAGTTATTTGTCTGAATTTATTCTTTGTTCCTTTGCAGGCCCAGCTCCGAGCGTTCATTCCAGAAATGCTTAAGTATTCTACAGGCCGTGGGAAGCCTGGCTGGGGGAAAGAGAGCTGTAAACCCATCTGGTGGCCAGAGGATATTCCCTGGGCCAACGTTCGCAGTGACGTCCGGACAGAGGAGCAAAAACAGAGGGTAATGTTGACTGAATTGGTGCTTACATTTACATTACGTTATTGGTGTGTGTGTGTGTGTGTGTGCGCACACGTGTTTTAACAATGTTCAATATTTATCTTGATAGTTATGTACAGTGGCAAGAAAAGGTATGTGTACCATTTGGAATTAGCTGGTTTTCTGCATTAATTGTTAATAAAATGTGATCTCTTCATAAATGTGCTTAAGCTAACTACACACAATTAATTATAATCGTTCATGTCTTTATTGAACACATCCCATTAAACATTCACAGTGCTGTGGAAAAAGTAAGTGAACCCTCTGATTTAATTACTGGTCGATTCTCCTTTGGCAGCAGTAACCTCAACCGAGTGTTTCCAGCAGTTGCGTATTAGATCTGCACACGTTCAGAGGGAATTTTTGACCATTCTTCCTTACAAAACTGCTTTGGCTCTTTTGAGGCCATTCCATAGTATCTCTTGAGTTAAAATCTGCGGTCTGTCTAAGCCACTCCAAAAAGTGGATTTTCTTTTTTTGAAGCCATAACAGAGATGTTAACCAGTTTCTATTATTCCTTCAGGTCTTTAGCTGTCAATATAGGGTTCTTTTTTTACCTCGCAGAGCATTCTATGTTCCCTTTGAGTCAATTTGGCTGGACAGCCACTTCTAGGGAGAGTAGCCACAGTACTAAATTGTCTTTATTTATTGACAGTAGGGCTGTTAAATTAAATTTAGAAATGTGAATATTCGTCAAATTTAAGAAAAATACGCACATTCAAATGCTAAAACTACCCATTCGAATTTTGGATGTGTGGCAAGCACTGGTGATAACTTCAGACCCATTGCATTCTTGCACTAAAAAAGGTTAGATGAAGTGAAACAAAATACAGTTTAACAGAAACCAGGTGTTTTGAGATGCATTTTAAAGTTATTTTTAACTTGATGTGGCATCTAAAATCAGTGCTTCTCCATGAGACGTTGAATAAACTAAAACAAAGCGAAACAAAAACTTTCATCTAGCGTGTTTACATAGAAAAACAAATGGTAAACTGGATGGTTTCAAAAGCGTTTGGTGTGAACAGCCCCTTTCAGTAGGTGGTCTTTGGTCATTGTGTCTTGCTCTCTTATCAGCATTTCTCAGATTAAGAAATGGGTTTGTCTGTAAAGGAGTTCAAGTTGGAAATGTGTGTCTCAAGATACTCGCGTTCTGTTCCCTTCCGTTGTGTACTGTCTGTTTGAGCTGCCCTTGACCAGGGATCATGAGCCGAATACCACTGCTATCTTGGATTAATTCTACCCTACATACAGCTGTAATTAATGAAAAATACTTTGGTATAATCATTGTTATTATGAAGTTTGAGTCTGTGGTAGTATATACTGTGGCACCAGTGCAAGTGTAACCATGTTTGCACTGAGTTGCTTATTGAAGCGTTGAGTATATGAACCGAATAAAACTTTTTTTTTATGCATTTTAGTTTAAAATTGAATTATTATTTTTTTTTTATCAGCCAGGAATGTTCTTTGCAATAATATTACACAGTGCTGTATGGTTAAATGTATTCAATGCGCCCTCTTGTGGACTAAGGAAATAACGTCTATATAAAATATCAGCTAACTTTAAAATTCAAATTTAGAACATTTTATTTATTTTGTTTCTCAATCCAATTGACTCCCCTAATAGACAGTTTGTCTAAATGTGAATAGATGAATATCAAGGCTCTTTGAGATAACTTTGTAACCCTTTCCAGCTTTTTGCAAAGCAACAATTCTTGATCGTAGGTCTTCTGAGATCTCTTTGTTGCAAGGCATGGTCCACGTTAGAAGATGCTTCTTGTGAAGGGTAAACTCAAAATGTTTTAAGGCTTCTTATTAGTCAAAATTCTCTAACCCACAACTTCAATCTCATTTAATTAATTGGAAGCTAGTTTTGCCAACTACTGACTCTAATTAGCTTTTGTTGATGTCATCAGCCTAAGGATTCATATAATTTTTTCATATCTACACAAGAAATAATATTAATATACAATGTTTATTTTTTATTTATATGCATCAATATTTACCTGTTTGCTCTTAAATACCTAATTAAGAGCAATATTTAGCTACATGTATATTTACTAAAACATATTAATGTATAAAAAACTGTATATTTTGCATAATGGTGTAAATGTATCATTAAATCACAGTCTATCATACTCATTGAAAATTTTAATGCAAAATATTCAAAATGTTTCTTGCTTAATTTTATATTGACAGCAACATCGTTACGAAAATTGCATTAATTTTTAGCTAATATATTGCGCAGCCCAATCACCTATGTAGTTAGAATGCAAACTTGGACCACGATTAAGCCACACCATAATTTTGTCTGTTAATCACAAAATTGCAGCTGAATTGACACAAATGATCGAAAGCTTGCATCATATTGACTTATTGAGGGTTTATTTCCATTGGAAACAGGTGTCATGGACGCAAGCCCTGAGGACTATCGTGAAAAACTGCTACAAGCAACATGGGAGAGAGGACCTGCTCTATGCCTTTGAGGACCAGATCACCACACAACAAGTTGCCACAACAGCCACACACAGCATTGCGCACCTGGTGCCGTCACAGACCGTGGTGCAGACGATCAGTAATCCTGATGGAACAGTCTCGCTCATACAGGTGAGCTCAGGTCCCTGCTGTGGGAACAGCTACACAGTTGTTTTTGACTACTTGGACAACTCCTACTATACTGTATAGCTTTAAAAATCAAGTTTAATGGGTATAGTTATATATAAAGTATAGTTTGTATATATTACTAACTATAATTAACAATTTTATATATTTAAAAGCTAATTTTTAAATATATAGATTTTCTTGAAAAACAAATAACTAAGAATAATAAAAACTGACTATTTGCTTTAATGCACAATCCTGATCTTATTGTGCATAATTCATTGTTGGATATTCTAAATAAAAATGTTTGTCTTAATCTTTAAAAAAGGAAGATTTCATACGAATATCTGTACATGCTAACAGTGAAATGCTTTATCAACAGGTAGGCACTGGAGCCACAGTAGCAACACTGGCAGATGCATCAGAGCTGCCAGGTACAGTGACAGTCGCCCAGGTGAATTACTCCACAGTGACAGATGGAGAGGTAATGTCAACACAGGGAAACACACACTACACTTTTTAATTTGAATATTTAATTTGTTCTTATCTTCCATATATCTTGTTCAGCCCTCTACATACAGTACATACAGCATTATTACTAGTTAGTGAGCTATACTACAGATCATCATTGTTCATATCCATTCTTTTCTCTCTCTCTTCAAGGTGGAGCAAAATTGGGCCACACTACAGGGTAGTGAGATGACCATACAGACCACGCAAGCATCCGAGGCCACGCAGGCTGTGGCCTCCTTAGCCGAAGCTGCTGTCGCTGCCTCACATGAGATGCAGCAGGGGGCAACAGTTACCATGGCGCTCAACAGGTACTCATAGGAAGCAATGGTGAAGTGGGTTGGACAAAGAGTGATAGAAAGGAAATACAGTCTAAGGCACAGGTACATGTCCCTGGGGTCTTGTTAACAGACTCACCTGAGCCCACTCTCCTGTTTATCACAAGCAGGTAGCAGCAGCCCAGAAACACAGCACTGCAGGAACAATTGGTTATTGGTTGATGCTCCATTCCCACAACAATTAGGCTGAGGAGGCATTGTTTTCTGCTCTGTGCTCACAGTAGCAGTCTTTTTTAAAGCAGTAAATGAACTGAAGTATGCTGAGCACAGTCAGAACTAGTGATGTGCATAAATACATTTTCAAATTCGACTAGTAGGTGGGTTGCCTGAATGACTAGTCAACTAATCGGTTTTAAAGGTATATTCCGGGTTCAATACAAGTTAAGCTCAATCGACAGCATTTGTGGCATAATATACTGATTACCACAAAAAAAACTTTTTGTCTTGCCCCTCATTTTCTTAAAAAAAACAAAGCCTTTAAATCCTCAAAAAATTGGCCTCATTCACTTCCATTGTAAGTGACTCACTTCGATTTATACTTTTTTTTTAAAGAAAAGGTGGGATGATTCTGAATAATTTTTTGTGGTAATCAACATTATGCCACAAATACTGTTGATTTATCTTAACTTGAATTGAACCTGGAATATTCCTTTAATGAAGCCAAGTATAATTAAACTGGTTTCGGGTTCATCTGACGCCAATCAAATGCATGTTCAGTGGAATGGAAGACTGAAAAAACGATGCAACTGCCAGGATTGTCCATCTGTAGCATAGACCATTTAAAAAATATCTATCTTTTTATTGCAAAAATGACAGATTATGCATTATAATCTGGAATTTGAAGTCCGATAGTAATTGTCTTGAAATGTTTTGTAAAAGGTGGTGAATACAAGGTGATGTTACAAAAGAAACGTTTTTATGACTGGAACATTTAGAGAAGTAACTTCTCAGAAAATGTTGGCATGCTAAAGCCCTATCGGAGAAGACGTGTCTCTTTCTTAATTGATCCCCTTTAAAGCACCCATGGATAAAATGAAAAATGACTAGGCAGCCCATTCCTAGTGGGAAGTTTTACATTTCCTTCGTATGATAGTCCCATTCACCAGTTTCGTAAATAACCCCCATCTTTGTTTTATTTAGACATCTATCTCAGATCTGTCAGAGCCAGAGGGCCATTTGTAGGCCAAGTAACCAATATCATTCCCTGAGGTTAGTGATTTCCTGCACTAGGGGGCACACTAATCTGTCTTTCAGATCCTGGATAAAATCTTTATAAAGTATTGCATGGTTATGCAAGCTGTGCTATTGTAAGATGTGTTTATTTTCTCAGGCTAATGTGTATGTGTGTGTTGCAGTGAAGCAGCAGCTCATGCAGTGGCGACATTAGCGGAAGCGACTCTTCAGGGCGGAGGGCAGATTGTTTTAGCAGGAGAGACAGCAGCCGCAGTAGGAGCTTTAACTGGAGTTCAGGATGCCAGTGGTACGAAACCTCACCCCTCCCTCTCTCTCTCTCTTTCTTTCTCACACACACACACACACACACACAAATGCACTGTGTTGCATTCACACACTTGAAAACAAACACAACCTATTTATATATCATCTAATTTTCCCACCAATATTCCAAAACTCCGCTGTTAACTCTCTGATATTGATAACACACATACACCAGACTTGCTGTATGAGGATGCCCAAACATGATGAAACCTAATGAAATTGATAGATGCTATAAAATTTAGACAGGAATGTTTGAGGTGGGCAAACATAAATGACAACATATTAATTAAACGTCCCTTTCGCCATCAACAGTGTCACTCTAGATCCCGTCTAGGTGTGTGCACGTATGTGTTTGTGGAAGTCTGTGGAGGTCTACTGTAATCCCCAGGGTGTTTGTGGGACAGATGGTGTGTGTGTGTGAGACCCGTGTCACACACTCCAGCCTCTACACTTCTCTCTAATCCTCACTTTGCCTCAACCACTAAGCGCTCTGCATATGCACGGCACCGTCCAGTCCTCCCTCTACTATTAGTAGAGTGCGCATACACATGCATTAGTTGCTGTATGTGTACTGCAGGTATTTGTACTGCAGGTATTTGTTACAGCGTAATGAATTGGCACAGCACATTTCCTCTTTAAGCCACACTTGACATAAGGAGTCTAAACAAATCATGCCAGTATTCATATATGTATGTAGTTAACATCTATGAGCTTTTTTTTTGTACAAGATTTTAGGTTCGTTTATTTTAAATTAGTCTGCGGTGACAAAGTATTTTCAAAGTACAAATAATCCATGTATTCAATTAATATGGTCTTTAAAATGTACGATAATTAATAAAATGTTTAAAATGGAGAATAGCATCAACTTCCTGGAAGTATTTCTCCGATATTGTTATCCGTAGAACTACCCACGTAACCATAATTAATTTTTTTATTATCCTACCTAGTGCCCTGGCTTTTCCTGTTGCCCCCGGTGACCAAACAGAAGCCCCTCCCCCTCCTAACCCAGAGGAACCCTCTTAAAGGGCTTTGATCCTCTCCATTATCAGTGCATAGTCTAATCACAGAGCCAGCTGTCAGCACCGGCAAGCCCAGTCCTTAAAACACACACTTGCATGAACTAAGAACAAGAGACAGGAGTGAGGGGTGTATTTTAATATAAAATCTGATTAGCAAGCATTAAAACTACATTTAAAGAAATGAACATCAGCCTGCTCTCCTCTTGGTATATCGATTTGAGCACTGCCACTCTACCACCAAAATACAAGGGATACGTCAATACGACATTATATTATATATACGCAATAGAATAATTACGAATTTTTAGTTTGTTTTGTTTTACTCACTTGTTTCTTCTGTATTTTACACAAGAAGTGCTAAACATCCTGCGTTTAGCCCTAGAATTTGTGTAAAACGGAAATTTTGCACCCTTGAAGGGCACCTTGGGAAGGGGACACCACTCGAAGGGTCGGTCCAAGCAAAAGTAAGAGATCATTTTTCACTAAGGGCCCTTTCACAAGAGTTTTGTGAAGGCTACATTTTAAACTGTAATGCCATGCTCCCTTCAGAGTGCCCACATCAAGAGCTCTGTCGTGTAGTAAGTAGGGCATAGGGAGGATCACTTTCTTTTGAAATTTGCCCAGTGTCTGTAAAAAAACATGAGGGAATTTGGTATCTTTGTACAAGTGTGTCATTATACAAAAACCCTTGATGCCTAGCTGTGTGGAGGATCTGTACAAATGAAACAAGTTAAAGACAAAGGCTCATTCTATGTATGCACTTTGCTCGAATAATTGAAATAATTGTGTTTGTGATGCCAAAGTAAGTATCTTCCAAACCACTTGGTTGTCAATCTCTTATTTTCCCAAAATTATTCATGTTAAAAGTGTAACTTAAAATAAAAATTCTTGGCATTAGAATATTGACACGAACAATAATCTGCATAAATAGTTGTATTTTCCTTCTTGTTGTATTAGTTAATCAGTCAAATGCACGTTTTGAAGTTCACTAGCAATTCTGCATGAACCGTGATTCAACAGCATACTAAACCACACGTTTCTGTCCTGTAGTCCGAGGGGATTGTATACTCGCTATCTCTTGATTGACCATCTGTTTGTCTTTTTTCCCCGCTTGTCTATCTTTTTATTTTTTGTAAATGAAAGGAAAGAGTTGCTTGATAAAGGATGTCACTTTATATAACACTGTACTGACCTCCTCTAGAAAGGTTACTTGTGGACAGATGATGGTGGGACTGAGTACACCATTTCCCACATACGTAAACAACCTAGTTGACTGTTTATTTGAGCCAACTGTGAGTCTCTGCCGAAAAAGAGGCCCACACCTTTAAGGCAATTAGGGCAATTAAACTGAATTCGCACTTCTGCTCAGGAGCCTGGTGAGAGGGTAGTCAACAACAGACACTTGTCGGGGCAGCTAGCATTTATTGACCTTATTCAATCAGTGAAATGGCAGTGATGGCGCAGCTTTGAAGTGGCTATTCTGATGTTGTCGTGACTTATTTAAGTCATTATTGGTCCTGTGCCCCTCTTTCACTCCATAAGCCTAGCAGAAACCTTCGATGTCAGAGTGATTGAGGGTTTGTAGGCACTTCACCTGAAAAGCAATGCTTCACATACTCCCCAACAATTATTGAGACAAGATGTGATTATGAGAAATCGGAGCGTTTAGACTGAGTCTCTTGTATCTGCCAGGCAGGCTTGCTATGTGGAGTGTGTTTTGAAACTGATTTTCATTTGTTCCATTTGAAGGGTGAATCTTGGGAGTCATATTTCACCCCAAAATCAGAAGGAAAATATATTAAGTTTTGGTAACATATATGAACCAATTCTAACGAATACAAAATATATTTACATTTAACAACATTAGTTAACATGAACTGACAACGAACAATACTTTTTCAGCACTTGTTAATCCTGGGTGATGTTAATTTCAACATTTGCTAATACAGTTTTAAAATGCAGTTTTAATGTTTATTGGTTTTGTTTTAATTATTTCTTTATTTGCATTACAGTAATAAGGATAAGATTGTTTTTGCATTATATTATGCTACTGAGAATTTGACACGGGGAGTTAAAATGTGCTTAATTGTCACAAAAAGGTTTGGTCCTAAAAAGGTTTTTGTTTGTTGTTTTTTTATTTTTTTTTTATTCTGATTTTGGGTTGAAATAGGATCCTGATACAATATATTTACAGGTCTTGTGAGGTTCCTTAAGTTGATGTAAGGGTTCTGGGGGGATCAGATCAAATGTTTCACATTGTCCATACCTATTTAAGATGTCAAACTTATCTGCTTTTTTGTTAAAATGAGATTAAAGGAAGAATTTATTTTGAGGAGGTGGTTGTACTGGCATGGGAAGCAAAAACAAAGTGTCTGAAAGGCAAAACGATGGATTTTATTGAAATAAGAGACATTTCTTAGGACTTTGTGACAGAGTTGTACCATTGTGACTCGAAGAATCTTCATTAGTTTTGGAGCACTGACAAATACTAGTTTTCTAGATTGCCCCGCCCCAATACGCCCCATGTGACTGCAGCAGTAATCCAGACTGCCCTGCTCACAGCTAGGCATGGAAAAACGGAGAGAGAGAGAGAAAGAGAGAGGGGTACACCTAGAGTCAGAGAGGGAGAACGTGAAACGGAAGCTGGGAGTGGCCGCCTCAATCACTCCATTGTTCCGCATTGCAGTGTGATGCAGTAGCCCTGCCCTCTGCCCCGACCACGTAATGCTACTCGAAACACGCAGTCTAACATGGCCGCATGGCTCAACGTCCTGCCCACAGTCTCGTCCGACTGCAAAAGTTTCCTCCGCTTCCCTCCCTCCAGCTGTCTCAGCTGACAGGCTGTGTGCTGCTATCACTGCTGACGTATGTCCCAATCAACTAAACATCTTCAGCGGGTGCCACAGCTGTAACTGCTTTGATTTAGGTGTATGATGCGTGTTAAGCATTCCCAACATGTGTGTTTTTATGTGGTTCAAATATAAATATACCATCATGAATGCAGTTTAAAAAATGAACTTTTCCGTATGGGGCAATGATTCCTCCGTGGATTTGATTTTCAGTGGCATTTATTTACATTTATGAGGGCCTTTTTTTCTAAACATATAAAAAGTATTCTGTCACTGTTTAAATACTATATCAGATGTTAGGTTTTTTTTTACAGAAAAATGCACTACAGGGGCATTTTTTGCCACCACGTTTTAAATTTCAAGGGAATTTTGTCAATTGGTGGCATTTTTGCCACAAGCCCAACTTAATTTTTTGACCCTGAATGAAAAAATACACCTGAAAATCTATTTCCGGGGACAAATATTGCCATTATTATCAAATAAAAAATATTTAAAATAAAAAAGTTAATTTCTGACTCTGGTTTAGACCAAAAGAAGATAACAGATCTTTCTAATTGCAGGTCTTGTCCAGATTCCAGTCAGCATGTATCAGACAGTCGTCACCAGTTTGGCGCAGGGAAATCGACCTGTTCAGGTCGCAATGGCTCCCGTAGCCACACGCATCGACAATACGGTAACACTTGACGGACAGGCGGTGGAAGTGGTGACCCTGGAACAGTGACATACACTGCCCCTGCAGATGTGTGAGACAGGAAGTTCCGCAAATACATAAAGGAAGTAACTGCTGGAAAATATTGTAAAAAATAATATTTTTACCTGTTAATACATCTGCAGGGGTCAAAAGATTTTTTCTGTATATTTTTATTTTTACCTTGTAAACAATTAATTGTCTTTATTTTTCTGCTGAGTGTTATCTTTGTTAATGGTAGTTAATTTTTTTTAGCTGATGTTTGATAAATGTATTGCAGAGTATACTTGGAATTAGTTGTAGACTAAATTTTTTTTACAATTACAGTAAAAGGAAATTATCAACCATTTTCACCCGTCAAGAACTTAACGGCATAATTTGTTTTCTGCATTCGTTGTGGTTCATTTCTCCCCGTATAAGGCATTATTTAAGTGTGTGCTCTCTCTCTCACTTTCAGTTTTTATCTAGGTTTGTGTTTATATATATATATATATATTGTGAACCAACTTGTGCCATGATTTTAGTATTAGAGCCCATTATCCTTGACTACTGAGATGGACATGCATGGTTTTTGATTTTTCTTGTTTTGTCACGCTGCAAAACATGGAATTGTCATTGATGCATTCATGCATTTCACATGAACTCTCAGTGGGGAAAAACTATGATCTTGACTGATTAAGTGGTATAATGAATGACAGCACCGTTTCCTGTTGGTACAGATTTGCTTTGAAATTTGAACACTGTCACTCAGCTCTATTTATAGTCTTTCATTGGATTGTACTATTAATAGATGACTATAAATGTTGACTTACCAATGACAAGGTGGAAGTTGTAGCACTCCATATCATACATTTTATACTTCCGAAAATAAACAACTTTACACATAGCATTATGGAAAATTAATCTACATATTATGAAACTGCTGGGGAACGTGTTTTATTTATTTTTATTTATTTTTCATAAATGTTTTTGTTTAGATCTGTGCTCATATCCTTGAAATCACACACAAGATTTCGTAAGTGGTGTCAAGATTTTGAAGTCAAGAAAACCAAACGTATTTTGAATTCTGGTGGTATTACATATATTGCAAAGTGGCATAACTAAAAACTCATTCTATCTCTCAATGTTTTTGTTTGTTGTATCTACAATGCAATATAATTTTTTTTGGTGTTGTTTGGCAGTTTTCATATCAGATCACCTGTACAGTATGTGCATTGACTTGCTTTGCTATGTTTCCTGCTCTTGGATGGTTACAATTTGTTTACGCCTGTACGACCACATAGTACCAACCTTTTTATGTAAAACTTGCAAAATATATATTTCGATGAAACCAAACCCTCCTACATTGCTTGTCAGAATGGTGGTGGCATTGTTTGGCACCACATGTAAGAGTTTGTCTTTACCTTTTTATCCTCTCTTGAAAAATAAAATGACCACTATTCACAAACTGTAATGGATATTCTGTCCTCCTTTGACTTTGAGTTTCTTCTTGTCAACTTGTGTATATTCCAAGTTTAATACAAGTTGAGCTCAAACAACAGCATTTGTTGCATAATGTTGATTAGCACACAAACTGATTTCGACTAGTCCCCCCTCTTTTTTTTTTTTTTTTTGTTTAAGAACAATCTGGGTTCCAGTGAGTGAAGTCAACCTTTATTTGTAGAGCATAATTCAAAACAACAGAAGTTGACCCAAAGTGCTTTACAGATCAAACAAACAATATGACAGTGATAAAAAAAGGACATTGATTTAAAGTTAAATATAAAAACATTTAAACACAACATCATGTATTTATCCATGTTAAACTGTTCAATGATCTAATAAAAAGATACAGAATAAAAATATTTTTTTAAAAGAAGATTTAAAAATGGCTAATGATGAAGCTGATATCGCATAGTAAGGAGACTATTCCATATATTAGGACTGATCGAAGAAGTCACGGTCACCCTAAGATCTATAGCAGCAATGAGGAACCTTCAAAAGTTGATCAGAAGACTTGAGCACTGGTGGGGGAGTAAAGGTGTAGAAGGTCACTGATTGGGGCACGTGACCAGATAATGCCTTGTAGACAAAAATTGGAATTTTTAAATTGACCCTGAATTTCACAGGAAGCCAGTGTAGAGATGCTAAAACCAGGGAAATGTGATTCCTCTTTCTTGACCCTGTTAAAAGCCCAGCTGCTGCGTTTTGAACTAGCTGTTGGCAGGATAATGCTGTTTGTGGCAGACCAATGTACAATGAGTTACAATAGTCTAACCTTGATGTGATAAGTGAGTGGAGCACAATTTCAACTTTATGGGAAATCATTTTTTTTTATTTTAGCAATAGATCTCAGGTGGAAAAAGCTACCCTTGACAACAGCACTGATCTGCTTATTGAAAAGTCTAAAATCACTCTGACTCCTCACATGATCTTGTATATTTGACGACAGAGGACCTAATTGGACAACCAGGTCAGGTATGGAGGCACTTAAAATTAAAGTAATGGGGCCAATCCATAAACCTTTTCTGTGTAACATTATTGCCAATTTTGCAACTTCATTGCCATGATGCTGTAAACCCTAAAACGACCGTCAAAAAGACTTTAATACACAAGTTTTAACAGAAAAATTAATGTGCATGTATTAAATCATAAGCTTCACATTTTTGCCTTTAAACCCCTTAAAAATAGGCCCCATTCACTTCCTTTGTAAGTGCCTCACATTGACCTTTATTTTGTAAAGAAAAGATCATCTACATTTTGAAAACTATTACAGAAAAAGGGATTTATGGAGCAATAAATTACCAACATGATACATTTCTTCTCCAAAAACGTTCAGGCCAGACCAATGAGAAGATGGTAATCTTTTAGTATAATACTCGGATACTACTCATCTTCTATCAAGTTAACTATTGGCCACTTGTTTTTACAAAGTTGAGTAATCCCATCATGAAAACTGTGATCTTTTTACAAACCACATGGACACATCTGCACCACGCCTCCTGCCTGCCGTGATGATGGGGCTCTTGTTCCATTGTAAGCCCTGATCCCTCCCTCCTGGCTAAAACCTGATTTAAGGACTGTGTCCTTCTGCTGAGGGAGGAGGAGGGACACACACACTAATCCATCAGGCAATGCACACATCCTAGCATCCACTTCCAGATTATCAGTGCCGAGCTGCACGATCAGAGAGAAATATAAAGCATGCAACCATCTAATCTTCCACTGCATGTCAGAACACATCCGTTCTAAGCAGGCCATACCGAGAGGGTTGTAGAGACATTAAGGGAAGTGTGTGAGAGTGCCGCATCTGTGTAAGGGCGAGAGATTGAGCAAGTGAGTCAATTTGTGCAAATGTGGAAATATTCAGAAATATAATGAAACCGGAGTGACTTTTAAGGACATTTGAAGTGGCCCTCATTATTTGAAATGCTTATAATATTTCAAATGTTTTGCTTCAAAGCCAAGTCAACAAGTTTCTGTAAGAGGTTTAGGGGTAGGGTTGGTTGGGGGTGGGGTTCCAGGTCATGGTGGCAGCTGGCAGGAGATGCTCAGCGCACGCATGCGTCATTTGTGAGCTCCAGATTAAGGGACTCTTATAACACACTTTCTGTGAATCTCCTTGGGCCCCGCCCTCATCCCAGGCAAGTGCTCAGCCAATCTGTTCCTCACTCTGTGTTCACAGAACAGTGTTCAGACTGAGCTCTAAACAAAATTCATAAATTCAACTCAGCATCAAAAGGTTATGTACCCAGTTTTAGTGTAATGTAAATGTCAAGACCATTGGCAAATCTCTAACCTTGATTTGTTGTTATGTTGTACTTATAGAGTTATGCATATAGCAGACTTTTTATCCAAAAATGACTTCTAATGCATTTATGGAACACATGTTATTAGATTGAATGTTTGCTGGGATTGAACCTATGACATTGGCGTTGCTAGCGTAGCACTCATTCTCTAACAAATGTGACATATACTATGTAATTACTAATAACTAGAATGTAATTAACTCAAGCCAACCAGGCTCCTACTTACTGGAAAAACCGTTTTGTTGCTTTAACTTAAATAAATTGTGGAAACTGGTTCCACACAATGAAAATGAGTTTCTTTGATATGAAATGAAAATGTAGGCTCTACTCAAATACTTTGTTTAGCAAAAGCCTATTTTAATTGAGTTAACCTAACTTTAATTTGATCAAATAACAAATTAATTGAAACTTACAGCTAGTTCTTTTCTAGAAACTAACACATTAGCATACCATATATACCCTTTTGTACTTTATGGTGCTGCCGAGTATATACAGATCCCCAATCAGTTATTGTACTGATCACTGAGTATTTACTTAATGAGTAAAGCAATACACAACTGGTTTGTACCCAACCACGGCCTAACCATTAGCTCCACTCTTCTCCACAGTGGTTACATAAAAACTTTTTAAAAAGACAGTAAATCCTCTAAACCCAAGATAACAGAACATTAAACACAAACAAGTCTCCTACTTGTTTCAGTTTGCATATAAATACATAAAAATAACACTTAATTTTTAAATTTACTATCCCAATCCAGTCCAATGCAAAGCATGCCAGAAACTGGAAATCCCCTGCCTGGATTCAGCAACACAATGATGCAACAAATATTATTCACATAGTCCCAAGAGAATTGGATTAAGTGAACATAGATGGATTATACACAATGAAATTAAGTTGAGACCAAATGCTAAAGAATTATGTTGCATTAGATCATTTTAAATACGTTGTTTAAAAATCACATTGAGTGAACACCATACATTAGAAATCTGAATCCAAGAACATTACATTGCAATACTATCACTTTTTGATGATTGTGTTGAAAATCACTTTGACTTTACGCAATATAATTATGTTCTCATTGCAAACATAAATGCATTAAGTTTACTATTTTTAAAAGAGCTGGTTTTTAATTGTATAATGCACAACAGTTGTAAAATGCATAGGAATCCTCATTAGTTTTATCTTTTTATGAGGGTTGCCATTAGCTCGGACAACAGTGAATGGTCGTCTGGTGGTGTTGTTTCATCTGGAGAGTATGGGGCAGATTTATTGATTGTGTTAGAGAGAGGATATGACTCTGACAGGGCTGAAGGCTCCAGTCTCTGCAGGGGGCTCGTTCCTCCAGGCTGGAGCTGCAAAAACTCTGGGGCAGGGCTTTAATCTCTACTAATCGTATCTTAATACACACTACATCCCTCTGGCCCTCTCTCTTACACACACACACACACACACACACACACACACATACATATGCATGCATGCAAGCAGTTGCTCTGAACTATAATGGAATATCTTCTCTCATAGACTCTGCACCCAGCCTAAGAGCTAAGAAGACAACAATATGCTAGTGTATAAACATATCTATCTATATAAATATAAAAATTATAATCCAATCCATCTATGTTTCTAGGCATTAACAACCAGAGACATCTATCTGTCTGTCTGTCTGTCGGTCGAAGCCAAATATTCAATATCCAAACCTACAACCCCAACTCTGAAAAGTTGGGACAGTATGAAAAATTTTAATAAAAAGAAAAATGAGTGATTTGTAAATTATATTCAACCTTTGCTTTATTGAAAGCACTACAACTACACATTATATTTTGTTTTACCTTGTGAATGTCATTGTTTTTTGAAAATGTACAGTAATTTCAAATCAGATGATTATAACACTCTCCAAAAAAGTTGAGACAGGGGCAGTATAAGACTAATAACAATTTGACGAGTTGAAATAGCAAGGCGATGTGAAACAGGAGCCTCCAAAAACAGCCAAGTCCTTCATTCGAGACAAGGATCATTTGAGACTTGTCAATTTGCCAACAGATGCTTCAGCAAATAATCCAGCATTTTGAGAACAATGTTTGGGGAACAGAGAGAGAAATTGGAAGGGTTTTACTCATTTCAGCCTCTACTGTGCACAATAGAGTTAAAAGATTCAAGGAATCTGGTCAAATCTAGGTGCGTATAGGGCAAAACAAAAACCATTTCTGAATGTGTGTGATCTCTGATCCCTCAGACATCACTGTCTTAAAAAACATCATTCATCTGTAATGGATATCATGAACATGGGCTTGGGATTACTTTAGTATACCTTTGATGGTCAACACCATTCACTACTCATCCACAGATGCAAGTTAAGACTTTACTATGCAAAGCAGAAGCCCTACATCAACACTGTCCAGAAGCACTGCCGACTTCTCTGGGCTCGGTCTCATCTTGGATAGAAAGTAGAACAGTGGAACTGTGTTTTTTGGTCTGTAGAGTCCACATTTAAAATATTTTTTTGGAAAACAAAGCTGTTGTGTTATCCGGGCCAAAGAGGAAAAGGACCACCCAAGCTGTTATCAGCATCAGGTCCAAAAGCCAGTGTCTGTATGGGACGGGGTGTGTCAGTGCCCATGGCATGGGTAACTTGCACATCTGTGAGAAATCCATGAATGCAGACAGATGTGTAGAGCAACATCTACTGCCATCCTGCACAGTCTTTTCCATGGACATCCCTGCATTTTCCAGCAAGACAACTTCAAAACACATACATGGCTGTGAAGAAGAGTGTGTGGGTGCTAGATTGGCCTACCTGCAGTCCTGACCTGTCTCCAATTGAGAATGTGTGGTGCATTATGAAGCACACCATACGGCAACGAAGATCCCATATGCAGCTAAAGACCTACATAATGGATGATTATTTACTTACCTTATTTTTTCATCAAGTCACTTCTAAAACTTTTTTGCGTTTTTGTTCCCCTTCTGTCACTCACTCGACATTGTGTCGATGTAGTGACACTAGGGGTCGCTCTTGAGAGCCCTGAACACCTCCCATACTTTGAGAGGTGTCCATTATAAAGATGCCTATTCCGTCATTGTGTAATTTCTGGGCAGCGATCACACTGAGGCAGCGTTTGTGGTTCATGTTCTCATTGCGAGAATATGACCATGGCAATGTTGCGGTCGCTGCTTTCCTTCTTCCACGGGAAAGCCACTACAGCCGCCCACCGAGCTGCGCCTTCTACACATGGTCGCGCTGGAGGCGATTTGGGGAGTTCAATGGGCATGGTTTTACCAGGTAATTCCCTGCAGATCTCCCGTTCCCCAGCATGCTTGTTTGCTCCCGTCCGGTCCCGAAATGAGACCAGCCAACCTCATGGCTAGCATGATGTCTCTTTCGGGGCCTGCGAGCAGGATGAGATCGAAATTGTTGCATCGGGGTACGCACTGGCAATGTTGGACGACGATGACTTGACTGGGCTTGATTATTGGTTCCTCGGTTCAGGGTGACGTTCATGGCTAATCTTGGACCTGCGAGTTCTGAACTGGGCCTTACGCAGACTCCCGTTCAAGATACTGATGCCGAAACACATTTTGACGTGCGTCCAGCATCAAGATTGGTTTGCAGCGGTAGACCTGAAGGATGCACACATTTATGTCTCGGTTCTACCTCGACACAGACACTTCCTACGGTTTGCCTTCGATGTCCAGGTGTATCAGTACAAGGTCCTCCCCTTCGACCTGTCCCCTTCGGCTTCGGGTCATCTGGAGCTCTCCCCGGTTCAGAGCATCTCTTTTCTCGGCATGGAGTTAGACTCGGTCTCAACGATAGCGCGCCTCACAAGCAAGCATGCAAAATCTGTGCTGAACTAACTGAAGTCATTCATGCGCAGGACAGCGGTTCCACTGAAACATTTTCAGAGGCCCCTGGGGCATATTGCTTCCTCAGCAGCAGTCACGCCGCTCGGGTTGATGCATATGAGACCATTTCTGTATTGGCTTCATACTCAAGTCCCAAGATGGGCATGGCATTGTGGCACACATCGAGTAGCTATCACACCACTCTGCTGCCACTTATTCAGCCCTTGTACAGACCTTGCATTTCTATGGGCAGGAGTTCCCCTACAGCAAGTTTCCAGACGTGTCGTGGTCACCACAAACGCATCCAAACTGGGCTGGGGCGCCGTGTGCAATGGGCACGCAGCCGCCGGTTCCAAGTCTGGACCGCGACTGGGTTGGCACATCAACTGCCTAGAGTTGCTGGCTGTACTACTTGCCCTATGGAGGCTATTGCCGTTGATCCAGGGCAAGCATGTTTTGGTCCGGTCCGACAACACAGCGATAGTAGCATATATAAATCGCCAAAGCGGCGTACGCTCTCGTTGCATGTCGCTACTCGCCCGCCATCTCCTCCTCTGGAGTCAGCAGCTGCTGAGTTTGCTGCGGGCCACTCATATCCCAGGAAGCCTCAACACCACAGCGGACATGTTGTCGCGGCAGGCAATGCTCAGTGAAGAATTGAGACTCCACCCCCAGGTGGTCCAGCTGATTTGGAGTCGATTCAACAAAGCAAAGGTAGACCTGTTTGCGTCCCAGAAATCCTCCTATTGCCCGCTCTGGTATTCCCTGACGGAAGCCCCCCTTGGGACAGATTCATTCCCCCAGTGAGCCTTCTTGAACAGACCCAGTGCAAAGTCAGGGAGAACGAGGAACACGTCACCCTCGTGGCCCCATACTGGCCCACCCAGACTTGGTTCTCAGACCTCACCCTCTTTGGGCACAATCTGGCACCCAAGCCCAGACCTCTAGAACCTTCATATCTGGCCCTTGGATGGGATGCGGAAGATCTAAGTGGCCTACCACCAGCAGTCGTAGACACGATCACTCAAGCCAGAGCTCCCTCTACCAGTCAGCTTTATGCCCTGAAGTGGAGTGTTCGCAAATTGGTGTCCTTCCCGAGCCGAAGACCCCCAGAGATGCACTGTCGGGTCAGTGCTTTACTTCTTGCAGGAGAGGCTGGAGGAGCAACTGTCCCCCTCCACCTTGAAGTTATACGTAGCCACTATAGCCACACACCACGACGCAGGGGATGGTAAGTCCCTAGGGAAACACAACCTCATCATCAGGTTCCTCAGATTCGCCTGGAGGCGGAATCCTCCCAGGCCATGCCTCTTCCCCTCATGGTATCTCTCCGTGGTCCTCTTGGGCATTCGGAGAGCCCCATTTGAGTCGCTAATGTCAGTTGAGCTGAAAGCCCTCTCCTTAAAGACAGCCCTCCTGATTGTGCTCACCTCCATCAAGAGGGTGGGGGACCTGCAAGCGTTCTCTGTCAGCAACTCTTGCCTGAGTCCGGTCTGGCAGGTTCTCACATGATCCTGAGACCCCGACAGGGCTATGTGCCCAAGGTTCCCACGACCCCCTTCAGGGATCAGGTGGTGAACCTGCAAGAGCTGCCCCAGGAGGAGGCAGACCCAGCCCTCTCGTTTCTGTGTCCGGTGCATGCTTTGCGCACATTCTCGGATCGCACGCAGAGCTTTTGACGCTATGAGCAGCTCTTTGTCTGCTTTGGTGGACAGTGGAAATGGAACGCTGTCTCTAAACTGAGGCTTGCCCATGTCGTATTGCCACATATTTACCTCCTCTTTTGGGCAGAATGTGGTCTCTGCAGGGTCTTTTCCCCCTGAAAGAGTAGGAAAGGAAAAGAACACCATCCCTGATGCGTATGATAGCGTTAGATGGCCCCAGCCAAATCTAATACACTGTGGAGAGAAAACATAAGAGAGAAAAGGCTGTGGATTGCGGGCCTGCTCCCATGCTATTTACGTCACTTCCCCCCCTCGGGGATGTGGGGAACTACATGACATCTTTTGAGGCATTGGGGGAGGTTACATGCAGTCTGATGCACCTGCTATTACGCACGCAGCAGCCTGGTTGCACCTGCATCAGCAGTTCACGTAACACGGTTCAGCTGTTATGGCGTTTTTCTATAGGGACACCTAGTGTCACTACATCGACACAGTGTCAAGTGAGTGACAGAAGGAGAAATGGTTACTGTTGTAACATCTATTCCCTGATGGAGGGAAAGAGACGTTGTGTTCCTCTTGCCACAATACTGCACTAGCCGCTGAAATGGCCGGACCTTGTCTTGGCTCCTCAGCACAAAACCTGAATGGAATTGCATTCCATCTCCTTTTATACCCATATTTCCAGGGGAGTGGCATGCAAATTCCACTCGCCAACTCTCATTGGCCTTTTCTCAAAGAATGGGAGGTGTTCGGGGCTCTCAAGAGCCACCCCTAGTGTCACTACATTGACACAACATCTCATTCCATCAGTGAACAGAGGTTACCAAAGTAACCATGACGTTTTTTTGCCATTCTAAATGATAATAATTTTATTCATTTTGGTTAGTATTTCTTTATACTACACACAGAATTTTGTATTTTTTTTACAACTAAATAAATGTACATTACAAATAAACCATCAATTTTTCATGTCAGCATTTCCATGCTTATTCAATCATAAGTATGAAAGTGCTGATAAGAAAAACCAATGGTTTATACAAGCGGTTTCTATCAATGGTTTTAAATTGGTCAATTGTCCGATAAATACGGTGCATCCCTACAGATAATAAATACGGTGGCCGGTACATCGGTGCAGATATTATTTTAATGATTTCTTTTGGCTCTAGTACAATAACTATATACAAGATAATTATTTAAATTGCCTTGTAATATCAAACTTAAAAAAATTTCACAATTTTCTCTGTTCTTTATACACACAAATATATAGTGAAAAATTATATATTTTAGGAGGAGGTCCCTCGCAAGGTGATTGTCATATTTGGGGGTCCATAGCATCAAAAACTTTGAAAACCCCTGTCCTAATCAACCAAAATTGGCCCGGTTGCTAGGGAGGGTAGAGTCACATGTGGTAACCATATAATGTGGTGAGTGTGGTGAGTTATGTGTGGATGCCATGGTGGATGGCATGAAGCCACCACACGCGATATGTCTCCGTGGTAACACGCTCAACAAGCCACGTGATAAGATGCGTTGACTGATGGTCTCAGATGCAGAGGCAACAGAGATTTGTCCTCCGCCACCCAGATTGAGGCGAGTCACTACGCATCCACAAGGATTTATGAGTGCATTGGGAATTGAGCATTCCAAATTGGGGAGAAAAAAAAAAGAAAATCACAAGGAAAAACATAATGTTTAGTTGTAGAGCTAATTCACAGATACTTAAGCAAGTGATTTATTATTATTGTACACCATCATCATTATCATCATCATCATAACTTTTGTACATTGATGATGTTATCACCATCACATGCACCTCGATCCTCCTCAGGACCAGACAGTGCGTAAGAGAGATGGACATTAATCTCATTCCACTAATGCTCTCTTTACATTAGACTACAGACCAACTTCTGTCTCAGCTATGCTATCTCTCTCTCTTGCTCTCTTAACCAGGGATTATTCACTGAATGGGAGAGAGCGGTAGTTGGTACAGGGGAGGGGGGCCTGAAAAATGCTGTGTAACCCGACCCGTGCAGCCCATCTGGAGAAGGCACACATGGACAGAGATTTCCCACAAAGCAATTACTGCAACCGAAGTTTCGGCAGGAATCTGACACAATGTTCCTTTCTTCTCCTGTTGGCATATTTGCATTTGATTTTCTAAAACAGGCAGGTAAACATAAATTCACAGGTGAAGATCACAGTGTGAGAGTTTCTAAAGATCCTGATGTTAAATCATTGAAGAAATTTTATATTGCAATGCACCTAGCAACACCCAAAGTTTAATAGTATAAAGCAATATAGCTATAGTGATGATAACTCTTCCTAAGCAATGCATTAGCATTGATTGTGTAGTATCTAATCCATACATTCTTTTTTTATGTTAATGAATCTTCTGTCCAGGTTCAAATTTAGAAGTCATATTCATGCTTTCCTTAACAGAACAATTATCTTTTTAACAATTTAACAATTTAATACTTCAGTGATGGCCAGTGTTTTCATATTGTCATTCATTCTGTATGAATAGATTGATGCAAAAGCAGATAAAGAGGACTTAATTCACCAATCCGCTCCTCACCTACATTAGCAGCCCCTGACCCAGATACAGGGCCAGCATCTCCATTTACCATTCTACAAAACACAAGCTGTTTCATACAAATGCCACACCACAGAGTTTTCTCTGGGTTTCAATTTTTTTATTATTTATATATTCAAAATAAATATGGACATGTTGAATTTTGATTGCCCTTAATGTTCATTCAATGCTCCATTTTGGGAAAACACAAAACCTTGCTAAAATAAAAGGGAGGTAAATCTCCCTTACCAAAAGACACACCAACCTCATATTTGGGAGGTTGGGGGAAATGCAAAACCTGTTTTAATGCATATTATGAGATTCAAATTGGTACTGGAATCAAAACCAAACATGGCAGACTGTAATTCAGTCAACTGCTCAGATCAATGGCCGAAGGTTCAGGAGTTTTGAGACTGTGGTGTGCAGGGGGAATATTTAAATTTCAGCCCAACCTGCACTACTCTCAGTCACTCACTCAGTGGTGGAGCATCAATGTGGAGCCAGTGACCACTGAAATGCAGTCAGGGTTCAAAACGTGTTCTGAATCATTCTGCTTATCAACCGTGATCATATTATGAAGCTTGAGTTGCTTCACAGTGGAGATGTTCTCAGGTAGTAGTTGGCAAGTCTAGAACCACCGGATCTGTCTACCTCACCAGTGTGAGTTCTACCATTGCCAAATAACCTCTGAGAACGTTTGAGTCTGTTCTTGAAGTCCTCTAGTAATGATACTTCACTGCATGCAATGTGGACAGACAATTTTAGTGTCCATGTTTATATGCACAAATCATCTTTGTGCAAAAACCAAATCAGACTACAACAGGGTTTCATTGCAGCGATAAAAAGGAAAATGTCCTCATAAAGAACTCCAAGATTATTGAATTTGTGTCTTCCCGCAGCAAAAGTCACTTCTTATGTTACACATGGCAGAAGAACTGAAAATAGAACATGACTGCCAAAGCTGTCTGAGTAGAATCAATTAATCTGTCGGCCTGCAGTCTGTCCTTTAGCGACATACATATACATGGTGAATTTTGGTGCATTTCTGTCTCATCCTATATTGGCACTACACATAATTGCTCAACGTATATATATAAAAAGCAAAAATGTGCTAGTGCCAAAACAGGCAAAGAAGAGGGACAAGAGCGCATCCAAGGGTTTCAAGTCATTTTGAAACACTGGCCTAAGTGGTGGATGGAGAGAGGGAGGGACATGTGTCCTCATGTGGTTCTTTCTCTGCTCTGTTTATGGCCCTTTGGTAATTCACTGATAGTGTGCTTTCACAGTGAATTCTACCAGTGCCATACACAGAACAGGAGTCTGTCAGCTTCAACCCAGTGATCTCCCAGGCCAGCAAGCTGAAGACATCAGCCAGCTCAAGACAATCTGCGGCCTCCACCAACAACAATGACAGAGTGAGAGAGTAATGGGGAAGGGGAGGTGGGGGAATTTGGTCAAGGAGGTTGAGAAGAACCCTTCTTCCTAAAGGGAAAAGTGAGAGATTGTGAAAAAGAAAGGACATGCAAAAGTGCATCATAGAATATGCAAAGAGACAGCATGCCAAGCAGATGTAATGCAGTAAAGCAAAACCTCATTTAATGAAGAAACATGGTAAATCAGTATAGGGAAAGTTATGATAAGAGGGCATTTCTTAATTTCTGTGGACCTCTGTGGATATCATTGAAATGTCCATTACTAATGTACAGAATAAAGATCAAAATTCAATCACTTTGCTTTTCCAAGCCATTTCTTTCACAGGATTATCGAGGAAGCAAACATTCGGTTCTATAGTTATCACAAAATAAGATTACAGGGTCTCATTATACCAATGGCTGGATCAAAAATTTGCTCTAGAAACATCAGTGTTTTCTTCACAGTAAATTTTGGATCACTACAGCACCGTACCAAATGCACAAAAATGTATTATCCTGCATGGTATAATCAACCAAACTTTTCAATTAGCTGTTGAGGAGATTACCCAAAGTTATATTAATATGTAATAATGTGCTGAGGGGGAACAGCATGGGCATTCATAAGAGTTTACATCTTCTTAAGAACTGAACAATTTCTTCTTTAGATGAAATTGTCTTAGATTATCTTTGCAGATTATGAAGAAAGCAAAGGCTTTCAAAAAAATTCTAGATTTATATAAAAATGAAAGGATGATCCCTTAACAGTAGAGAAATATTCTCTATTTACACTGTAGTTAGAGGGAACAACACCCATGAGTGATAGTCCACAAGGGGATTCACCTATCAGGGTCATCAAATAACAATCTGAGGAAAATTTCCTTCCAAATATAGCAGAAACTTTTTGAGTAATTAAAGTCTGCAGCATGAGGTATATCAGCTTTAGTTGGATGATTTGAGAACAGTGAAAGGCCTGGACAACAACCATACTGGTCTAAAAAACCCCATTGAGTAAAGTGATATGGGAGATGCCATGTTGCTCTATTTACTTTCCTTCAGCAAAAAAAAAATACATTATCAAACACAGCACTCTAGCAAGCCTGCTGCTTTTGTTGCCCCATATTTTTCCCTCTCTCTTGCCTCTGCACCACACAGATTCAGGTTATATGCCATCTGCCATGGGAGAAGCCACCAGACCTAGAGAACCCTCCTCCCCAAGGCAAACCCTGCAGCCCCACCCAGGAGGTCCCAGGAACAGCCATTAGCTCCTGCTCCCTCTGTTCCTGCAGGAGATGAAGGCCAGATTGATTCCAGCTCAAAAATGATGTTCTAAGTGATTTTTCAGACGCCCAAATGGCTCCCGGAGCAAGACTCCTCTTGCAATTTCCTGGAATAATCAATACCTCTAAAAAGCCAAGTTGAGAAGGCAGCATAGTCAAATTGGTCTGGCTCGTTTTTGTTTCCCCCCCCACCACTGCATAATGAAAGAAAAATTTCTCATATGATAACATTATAACAACTTAGTGGTCTATTTTCGTTGGGTGTCTGCCTCTCTTCAAGACATTATTAAAAGGGAAACCTAGAGCTGAAAACATTTTAAAATAAATGTCTTCACCCTAAACAAGGGCTTTTCAAAAACCACAGTGCCAAAGGCAACACTTTTTAAAAGTATCCTGCTTTATCAAAAACAAATGGTCCATATCTGTTCATCTCCCAAAATCATCTGTACTAGACCAAATGGGCAAGGTTTATAAAAAACAACAGGATAAGTTTAATTTCTGTATTACTATGTTTGTACTAATATTTCCCTTTAATAAGCTTTTATTCATGTTATTATTAATAGTATTATGGAGTATTATCTCATTTAAATGTTGTGTCATTCAGGTCAATCAACAATGACTTAAAGATAAGTTATTTTGAGACTTATTATTTCTGTAACTAATATATATATATATATATATATATATATATATTTTTTTTTTTATTATTATTTTTTTTCCCGTTTAAGTAAACCTAAGATTATCCAGATTGGTCTTGAATCCGTTGTTTTAACCCTACATGGCATTATGCCTAAACTGCGTCAAATTCTTGCACTAATGTTTTTCCATGAAAACAGCCAGCCAGAGTTAACAACCCGTTTTGGTTTGGCAGCACCGGTGTGCGTTGGTCACCTCTCGTTAACCTCAATGACCGTCTCAGAGCCTCTCGGTTAATCGCATTTGTCTGATTACCAAATATCTCCTAGAAGTTTAGTTATTTTAGGAGAGATTTGGCCAGACCAGTTCAGCCTCAAAAAGGACACCGCCCGGGGCGACTTGTGCTTCTTCAAGGTGATTGAAGGCAAAACAATCACTGCTTGCTGATAGACTGATTACCTAAAAAAAAAAAAAAAAGCTATACATTATTTTATACAAATAATAATAATAATAATAATAATAATAAATAGCTTGTATAAATTGTGCATCAGTGTAAAGTGTTGCTCCTGAGAAATCGAATTAATCTAATTCATTGTTCAAGAGGGTTTAATATAAACAACCATAAAATTATCAGCGGTGTTATATAAAATAAAGTGTTTAAATTACATTATGGGTATTAATATAAATACCATAATCAGGCATCTTGAGGCTGATTGTGAATTATTTCGACCTTTTCAAGTATGGTTGCCAGAATAACAATGAGATTTTCCACCTAAACAAATCTCTTTAAGCCCATGCAAACAAATCAGGCATATCAACTGAAAAAGAAAAAAGAAAAGGAAAACAATAACATTTTATTGGATTTAGCAAGAACCCTGAACAAGGTGTATCCTGTCCTATTTTTACATATGTGGGATACTGCCAATGAATTTTCACACACGCGCATTATATTTGCATTGAGAATTATCCTGTGCAACTGAAACACTTGAAAAAGCATCCAAATTAAACTTATAATATTTTTAACTTTCGTAAAATCCGTAACGATTAATGCATTAAAAGATTAATGCGCAGGTACCATTTCAAAAAGAGCCCAGTAACTGATATACACAGGCCATTATGAAAAGTCTAAACTTTGCATTTGTTTTCAAACAATTATTCAGGACCTTACCTGATGCGTCCGTCTCAAAATCCTAATTTCAGACTCGGTTTCTCCCTTTAGTTTACTTATTTCCGGACCCTCAAACCCACCCACCCTCACACACACACACACACACACACACACACACAACGCTAATACATAACCAAAATCTAAACGCCGGTCTTGTCACCCACAGATTCGACGAAGTCTACGTGATTGTTAAATGGAAAAACTACTTGCCATGCCAGGGTGAGATGAAGCAAGTCCCTTCCGCCGAGCTTCTACTGTTTTTTAAAATCATGAGTGACTCTCGTAAATAGTGACTTCTTATCAAGCTCTCTCACCGCATAATCGTGGATTTTTCAATGAGACAAAGAAGTCAAAGCGTCGTCACTGACTTCCTGAGTATCAAATAACAAATGCAGCCCTGTTCCCCCCCTTACACATACATATTTTCTCTCTCTCACTCTCTCTATCTCACTCTCTCTCTCTCCCGCTCTCTCTCTCACCTGGTGAGTCGCTGTATACCTGTGTGACGGTTTGGCGGCTCCAGGTGCTCAAACAACTGCCCAGAATTTCAGCTTTTCTCTTCTCAACACACAGGCCAAATAAGACGTTGATATATGCAAAGACGGTCTCCCGCTTGTTTAGTGTGCAACAGTAAGATAATTCGTTGGTAAGCATCTTACTCCAGGGCGAAGGAATATTCCAACCCTCCTCTCGTCTCGTGCATTTTGTGATATCACTAGCTCAGGTGCTTGTTTTCTTTCCTTTTAAGGTGGAGCCGACGGGAGGCGAGGCCACCTTAAAGGCTTTCTGATTGAGCTCTACTGCAGTCTAAGCATACAGCTGTCACTGGGTTACTTGATCTTCGGATTAAAAGATTTTTAAACCCGAATTATTCCGGAGACGGATTCGTTTTTATTTGCAAATGACATTACTTTATATTCGTATAACCTTGGGGTTAGTACTTGTTTTTGGTATATTTCGTTTAGCAAGGGCGCCAAAGCATTGTTTAAATAATACTTCGTGTTTCAGCAGATACGCTGTTTTTCTGATTTAAACTGTGTATTTTAATTGAGTTTCGCTCATATGCTTTGAACTTGACAGTGCTATTAAAAGCTTAATTTATATGTGTTTATTGTTGCCTAATAATGACCTTAATCAGAGCAGCGCCATATTAAAAAATGAGGCTGTGAAGGATAAACTTACAGTCTCTTCAAGGGGTTGTAGCCTACTGTTGTTCAAATTGGTGGTGGCTTTTTTAGCTGGTAAAACATCTTTAAAAATAAAAATAAGTTGACCAAAAAAAAATTAGGTACCTTTGTACAGCTTTACTCTAAACAGCCCATCCTCACAGTTTTGTTTTCATTCCGTCGAAAATTAAGGATTCATTTTGTTGAGGCCTACTCTATATATAGATAGATAACCTTTGTGTTTTATGTAGCCTAATATAGCTGTATATTTCAGTTTTAGCAAGTAAGGTCGCAGACTCGCACAAAAATCCTGTGTTGTGCCTGCAGAGGGGCAAGACAGGTGTTTACCTGTGTTACCGGCAAACAAAAGGGGCTCTGTCTGTATTGAGAGAGAGAGAGAGAGAGAGAGAGAGAGAGAGAGAGAGAGAGAGGTGGAGAAAATTAGAAAACATTATTGATCATTAAAATAGTAACTTAAAAAGCTAAATAATTTGAAAGGATAACTCAACACAATTTTAAATACAAAAAGTGTGATACAGTGTTATATTTCTCTGAAATTATACATTAAGCTAAACCTATCGATAAAGGGGGTAAAGTAATGCCTTGCTTTAGTTTTCCCCCCCATGTGTGTCCCGTAGGTCTTGGGTTTTAGGATCAGATGACATCATCCAGATGGCCGGTAATGAGCAGGCGTTCAAACGCACTATTTCATATGCCTGCATGCCCTATATAGGCCTACTACAGCCTTCTGCTCTGCAAGTTGTGTGAACATCAAAAAATATTCTCTCGTAACCCTAAATATGATGGCATGCTCTTATAGATTTTGAGGCAACATTTGTATCAGTAGAGATGCAAAAACCTGCCCTATATTTCTGTTAATTTTAAAAAGTAGACCTGCGTAGATGATTATTCCTGTTTCTATGACCTATTTCTGTGTAATAATCTATGGCCTACCTGTATGTGGCCCCAAGGGAGGCATAGCCTAAAGGCACGCGCCTGTCATAATAAAATTATCTGAAGCTGAGCTGGTATTTTACGCGTATTTTACCCCATGTAGGCGTCAGTGCAGACAGCATCCCTCCATCCTCGAAAACATCAGGACATCTTTAGAGCAGCCGCAGTGTGCAGTCAGTGCATTACAACCCCAAAACTTCACTGAGGCTTCAAGTGATGCTGTCCTCCATTGGATCGCTCTTCAAATATATACCGTTCCACGTTACCCACGTAACCCAGAGTCCACTTACCTGCTGTTGATAACGGAAGCCTATACCGACACCTCAGTGGAAAAAAACGGCTCCATATTTTCAAAGTACGCCAGTGGCGTTAGTCTGGCGGCTCTGGTTACAACTTTTCAAACCGAATAGCCATGGTGAAATCTATCCCCGGGCTCTTTGTTGTCCGGTCAGCCCTGGTCAAGTTCTCCCCTCACCCGTCCACTCTTCATCCACCTGATTAACTTCTGGAGAAGTCGAAACACGAGCCACAGATCACCTGTGTGAGGGTCACCGCACATTGGAAGATGAGTGATGCTCGTGAATATTTAAAATAGTCATTTCGTTGCAAGCTACCTGTCGTTCCCGGTTCCATAAGACGTTTCAGCCCTCCCCACCTGCCAGAGGCGGTATCTGGTGTAACCGGACCACTCTTCTGGCACGACTGGCCCTTATCGAATGATACGTGATACGGGCGCGCGGAACAAAGAGCGCGCGGAAGGAGTCACATGCTGAATGGTTTACGGATTACCAATAGAGCATTTGATGTATTGACAAACACTGCATAAACCTCGTCTATACGTGCTATTTATTACTAAATAACAACTCATGCACAGTCCATTTCAAAGTGCCTTCATGTTACTGGATCACATCAGGTTATTTAGACGCAATTTTTTATGATCGAGGAAACTAATGCTTAATCTAGTTTTACCAGGAGAGCTAGTCTAATTATTCTGCATTCTCTTGCATATTAAAACATTAATAATTTGAGGAAATGCATCCAGTTTACGAGCCAGTAGATCAAATTAGCTATTTTAAAAATGTATAGAAGTTTAGGAATTTGAGATATTTTCGGTGTAGTCAATCTCTTTTTGGTAGGCCTAATTTGGACTGTATATTTGTAAATCTATTTGTTTTGTTTTGTTTTTTTTAACAATGTAGGCATACTGTAAAAACACATTTGTTTACCTATAGATGGTGTTAATAATATTTAAATCTTGTTATGCAACTACTATAAACAGGGAACCAGTTAATTCACATTTAAAGTAGAGGTCGTTTTATTTAGTTATAGTATGCCGGTAATGCAACCCTAATCCGCATTATAGCATACCGGATTAGAGTGCAAATAATTCATCTGTGTAAGAAATATTTGTTTTTTTAATGCTTATATGTAGGAGCGTTGTAATTGTATCATTGTTCTGAATACATTTTCACAACTGGAATATGAAAATAGAGAAAATAAGAAAATATATTGAACTAATGTATATGTGGCATATATGATTTCTTGGAGCCAAAGTATTGCCATTTGCAAATTCTATTTTGCTTATAATTTACAGTAATTAATAAATAGATTTTTTTAAATAACAATACACATTTATTTCAACACACCTGGTCTTGATCTTATTCCAATATTACTTTCTGAAGAATATTTCGGAGCACCAGCTAAAAGCTTTAAAACAATTTGCAATAATAAAGGCACAAGATTGTTCATTGCTGACAATCGAAAGCCTCGTTTTGTATCATTCTGGTGGGAAATGTGATGTGAGGAGAAATTGAAATGCTGTTAATAAAGCTGTTATTGCTGATTTCATATGGTCTCTTTTCAGTCTCTCACACAATAATGGAAAGATACATTATTTAAAATTAAAAAGGAAAGAAAGAAAAAAATTAGTCGTTATAGGCAAACCTTTTTACATATTATTGTGATTAGATTTGTTAAGAAAGGATCTCGCAAGAATGCAAGATAAAAATAAAAAGCAGGTGTTCACTGATTTTTAAATAGAGAGATACTAGCATAATAACTAATGTTGTGTCCATGCATTATGTTCTCCTGCGTGTCATCACCTTCCCATCAACAGCAACATTTGACTAAACTGGCATTATCAGTCTTTATGGAGACGGTGAGTCAGAGCATCTGCCATTTGTGCCTTTGTAAGGCGTTTTAATCAGACGGTCATCCATTAATAACGGGGTCGGGCTGGTTTAGTAACCGAATCGTCGACACGAGAGACGCTCAGTCTCACATGTCAGCTGTTAGGATGGCATTTCACGAGAGGACATTAAAATAAAATAAGGCAGCGGTTTAGCTAGTGATTTTGTTTCTTTATTTTGTTTTATTACTGTACGATGAGTGGTAATATTAGCCTATTTGTGTGTCCTCCAGCCAGCTCGTCATATGATGCTTTGATAAAACATCTGATAACTGTGGGTGTATCTGCCAGCTCATTAACTGATGAGTTCAAAAGTGCAGATGATGATTAGTAGATGGATATCAATATGGATATATATCTATGAATATCTACTACACTGTTTATATTGTTACAAAGCCACAGTCCAAATAAAGACACATGCATTTATTTTATTTTTAAAAAAATGGCTAATTTTTGTATGTCTTTCTTAAAGTGATTATTAGTTCGCCCCAAAATTAAAATTCTGTCATCATTTACTCCCGTCAAGATGTGTGACTTTCTTTCTTTTGCTGAACCCAAACAAAGATTTTTAGAATAATATATCCACTTTGTAGGTCCGCAAAAGGCAAGTGAATGGTGACCAGAATTTTGAAGGTCCAAAAAGCACATAAAGGCAGCATAATATAATTCATAAGACTCCAGTGGTTAAATCTATATCTTCAGAAGTGATGTGATAGGTGGGAAACATACTTAAATAGTTAAAAGGGACTTAAATATTGATCTGTTTGTCACCTCTAACTATCATATCACTTCAGAAGATATAGATTTAATCACTGGAGTTTTATGAATTATTTTATGCTGCCTTTATGTGCTTTTTGGACCTTCAAAATTCTGGTCACCATCCACTTGCATTGCATGAACCTTCAGAGCTGAAACATCCTTCTAAAAATCTTAATTTGTGTTCAACAGGAGAAAGATTGCATGAGAGTGAGTAAATTAGATTTTGCCCATTTTTTGGGCGAACTTTCCCTTTAAAGTGTGTTTCTGTGTATGCCATGCCAGCACATTTTAAAAAATATATGTTGAAATCCAATATTATTATTAAGTGAAAATGGTGAAGACATCAACATATATAAAACAGGGGTAGTGGTATCAAGCATCTACTTTGAGTTCATTGAACCACTGGGACCAGTCACATAACAGTATAGCTCTGATTCTGGCCAATCACAGCAGCCGCCTGGGGCTGGGCATTACGTCATATATGCCAGTATAGCCCTCTTGACCACTGCAGATAAAGGCTTCTAAATATTTCATTGAGGAGCTCATGTTTCCCCTGAACTGAAGGTCAGGTCTAGAAAGAACTGGCATACACACTGCCATATCTCTGGCTGAGTCTCATTCTCTTTGAATACTTAAGGAAAGATTCTGCCCCAGTGAAGGTGTTGAAGAAGGATCTGTCTCCAGTGGTTGTTGGAAAGGCCAGTATGAGAGTGAAGAAGGGTAAAACAGAGGAAAAGAAAAAGATGTATTTAGAGGCATGGAGGTGATATAGAGAAAGACAGAAGGGAAATTGTGTGGTGGATAAAGGGGAGAAATGTAGAAGGAAAGGTCAGGGAGAATAAGACACTTTGCATGTAGGATTCAAGGTTTAAAGGGATAGTTTACTTAATAATGAAAAACCTCTCATCATGTACTCCCGTCATGCCATCTGAGTATGACTTTATTCTGATGAACACAAACAAAGATTTTTAGAATAATATCTCTGCTCTATAGGTCCATACAATAAAAGTGAATGGTGGGCAGAAATTGGAAGGTCCAAAAAGCACATAAAGGCAGCATAAAAGTAATTCATAAGACTCCAGTTGTTAAATCATATCAAGACAAATTACATATTTTAATTTCATCTCACTTTCCTAAAATCCGACAGAACAAGAGAGGACAGGTTGGTGCCTGACTGAGACTTTTGGAAGAAAAGACGAATGGCCGTATGTTACCAAACTTGTTCCTCCCTTGTAAGAAAAGGCTGATATTGTACCCTACAGAATACTAATGGTACTACAGTTTTCATTGTAGTTCTGCTTTATGTAGCTGGAGGGACACCTGTTGGTGAACGTTAGTCTCTAAATAAAAATAATTAATTACAAAATTAAAAAAAGAACTCAATTGACAGCATGTGTGGCATAATATTGATTACCACAAAAATATTTTCGACTTGTCCCTCATTTATTACATGAAAAATTAATAAATAAACAATCTGGGTTACACTGGAAGTGAATGGGGCCAGCCCATAAACATTAAGATCGGGTAGGGACTGTACTTTTTTTTTTTTTTATCAGTCCATAAGGTTTATTCTAGAATAGATTTTTTTATTGATATCTAAGTCCTTCATTTCATCTGTTGTTGATTGCTCAATTGGAAACATTTTAGTCTCAGATTACACCCTGGTGTGTTTAGTGTTGCCAAATATGGAGAAAAAGAAATTATATAGTTGGCACCTTAATGTATCACTTTTGCAAAATCCTGATTTCCAACAAATGTTAAAGGCTGAAATCAATGTTTATATGGAGACCAACTAGACCTCAGTTTCCTCTGTGGGCGTGGCTTGGGCTGTTCTTAGGGGTCTGCTCATACAGTATGCCTCATTCATAAAAAAATCAAAAGCACAAGAACTTGTGGCATTGGAAGGAAATATTAAAAGTGCCCAGACAGAGCAGATGTCGTCTGATGGCCTCAGAGAATTGACCCGATTGAAATACAGATAAAATACTATTTTGTCGCGGAAGGTGGAGTTTTGGTTATTCAGGTCAATTTTAATTTAATTTAATTTCCCAATTGTCACACATTATACATACATTTCTGCATATATACAGTGAAATTATTTATTTTTCACATATCCCAGCTATGCTGGGGTCAGAGTGCAGGGTCAGCCATGGTTCGGCGCCCCTGGAGCAGATAGGATCAAGGGCCTTGCTCAAGGGCCACACAGTAGCGTCTTGGCGGTGCTGGGG